>PVJD01006906.1:0-91421 GCA_004026545.1 Mormoops blainvillei | reverse complement strand
GGGGCGAGTAATTGGCCCCAGGTCACACAGCATGTGAAAGGGAAAAGCCAGGGTTGGAATGTCTTTCTGGATCCAGACTGTGAGCTCTTAACCACTGCACCATCCTGACACCGTCTGAACCGTCATTTAGCTGGATGCTGGTGATGTCTATGTAACTTCACTCCAGGGAATCAAGTGCCTAGGAGACAATGAAATTCCCAGCATGCTTGATGAGAGGTTACTCACTGCGTGGTGGGCTGGAGAGGAATCCCTCATCAACATTTTGCTTGAATTTCCAGAATCAAAACTCACATCGTCGACCAAGTGGGCAGCCTGGTGTACAGGTAATTAGTGTCCTTATCTGAAATTAAAGACACAGACTATGACTTTGGGCAAGTCCGCCTCTTTGGCTTTCTGTATCTTTACTTGTGAAGAGGAGTTGCTTAGACAAGAAAACTGCTCAGATCTCTGTCAGATTACAATAATTATGATAGCTAACATTTATGAAGTGCTTACTAAGAGCTAGGGCTTCTTCTAAGTAATGTTCAGTTTTATGTGGTTCTCACTACAAAAGCTAGGTGCTACCGTTATCATTCCCTTTTTGCAAGTGAGGAAACTGAGGCACAAGGAAGTCTGCCCAAAGTCACATAAAAGTAGAGGGCAGAGCCAGGGATACACACACTCACCCACTCAGCCATCTTTCCTTTCTAACTTATAGGAATTGTATTTGTTGCCTTGGGTGGATGGGTAGTCACACTTGATCCCTTCTTTATAGGCTGCCCCAGTTTTTTCCTGCTCCAGATAAAAAACAGTATATGTTTTTAAATATCCCATCATACTACCTAGGATGTCGTGGTACTCAATAGATATTTGCTTACCGTTGTCATCATTAAAAACTGTACAAAAGACTTGGAGACAAACAAGAATAAAGCAAGAAATAGAAATAATGAGGCTGCACAACTGAGAGAAATGATCTATCTCACCAGAGAATGATCCAAAGACAAAGCACAATATGAGCCCATATAGTGCTTATCTTGATAAAACAAATGCCAAGGGGGGGAAAAATCGAATCATCCTGGTTGCAGAAACTTGATTATTGACTTTGGCAATGCTTTCTCCACCTCTTTGTGCCAATAAAGTTATTAGAATTGAATTGAGAGAGGCAGATGTACAAGAAGAGCTGAGACAAGATGCTGAGCAGTTGAAATCAATGATTCTTGGAGCTGATCCCCTGCCAAAGGCTACACCAGCTCCCGGGAGGAATCCACCATTCGGTCCAGCAGCCTGGCGCTGTGAGAGCTGCATGTCAGGTTTCTGGAGGGGACTTCCAGGTGGCTGGGGACCGGCAGCTATGGGAAGGAGGAAAAGGGCATCCTTCCCATTACCCAGGGCCAGGGAGACCAGCACCCACCAGGGCTGAGAACAGTGAGACGTTGCTAGTCTCACCACCCTCCCCAGACTGTGGAAAGGGAAGAGGAGGCAGAGAAGGAGGATGGGAGAGAACACAGTGTTTTCCACAATCTGTTTGTGACAGGAAGAAAGAGTGGCTTAATAACCCAGAGCCAGATTAATGGAATATTCCTCTCTCCCCTGGCAGAGCCGGTCCTCTGGTGCCGTCACTCATACAATGGACGACTGCCGGAGGAGCCATGGAGCTAGTGAAAAGGACTGCCCCCAAGTGTGCCGAAACCCATTCCACTCGAACTGGAGAGCTGGAAAGCGTTTAGACACTGGCTTAACAAGGAAACTGCTAGCATTCTCTGGAAGCCACCGTGATCACTTAATCTCTTCTAGCTCCTTTCTCTTCCTCAGTCAACTACTTTCCTACCTTCTGCTGTGTGGGCCCCAAGCATCCTCCTCCCATTCGTTTTCTCCATCACCCATCCTCCCACCATAAGCACCAAAGCCACTGTTTAAAGCCGGTGTCCAATTCTCTGAGAATGGTTGCACCTTTGTAGATTTTATGAAGATCCTAGCAAGGGTATGAGCTTTTGATTAGTTGAGTTGTGTATCTTCTTTGTGCACAAACTTTCTAAAATGATAATAAGCTTTCTAAATGATAATAAAACTAACATGTATCGAGCATTTGCTACGTGTCAGGAACTCTTCTAGGCACTTAGAGTTCTTAGCAAATCTGTGTAGCTCAAGAGGGACAGGCCTAGGAATGCTGACGCAGGAGGCTCTCCAACGATCCTACAGTGCAGCACAAAGTCCAAAGCTCCACTTAACTGCCCAGAGTTTTTAATCATCTTAAGAGCTCCCAATGAGATGAATAGTTCCATACGCTTAATCATTCTCAGATATCCCAGCACTACCAAGCATCTGAGGAGAGCTGATGATGTGGAAGTAACACCAAAAAACTAAACAAAGAAAAATAAAAGCAGTGTGTGGGGGACTGAGAACATGCAAGGAGAGAAGAATTACAGTGCATGGATATTTTAACAGAGATAAGAGAAGAAAGTGCATCCAATGGAGTGAGGGGAGTGAAACGAAAAAGGGAAAATTCAGAGGCCAAAATGGAATTTTTACAAATTAAAAACAGCAGAAATGAAAAACTCAATAATAAATCTCCCAGAAAGCACAGCAAAAAGTCAAAGACATAGAGGAATTGGAGAGGAAAGAAAGGGAAATTAGAAGACTAGTCTGAATTCCAATATCTGAATAACGAGTTCTAGAGAGAGAGAGAAAACATAAAAGAGATAATCACAAATGAAATTTGTCCCCCAAATTTCCCAGCAAAAAAGACAAAAGTTGCCAGCTTCAAAGAATATATCAAATACCCAACATGATGAATAAAAATAGATCCACATTGAGCTAACTCATTGGAAAGTTTCCAAAAACTGGGGGGAAATAAAGAGTCTACAAGATTCTAAAGACAGAAAAAAGTCTCCTGCGAAGAATCAGATGTTAGAATGGCTTTGGACTTCTCAATAGCAACCCTGGAAACAAATAAAAAAATGGGCTAATGTGTTCAAAATTCTGAAAGGAAATGCTCTCCAACCTAGAGTTCTATACCCAGCCAAATTATCAAAAAAGAGCAAAGATAGAATAAAGACATTTTAGATGTGCCAAGTCTCAAAAATGTATTTTCCGTGCGGCTGTTCCTGAGAATGGGAAATATAGAACAACAATTTCAACATAGGAGACAAGTAAAGGATATTCCTAGGGTGAAGAAAGGTCCCAGAATGACACTGTACACCAACCATGAAGGGCAGCAGCCCAGACTGCTACAGCACCAGCCTGGAGATAGACATGTTGGAGATGCCCAGGGACAGTCCACCGTCTCCTCAACGCACGGACAGAGTGCCCAGGTGAGCTTGGCCCACTTTCCTCATCATGCACTGCTCCCTGCTCTTTGTTTGCTGTTTAGACCGGCTTGTTTTAACCCCACAGAAGTACTCGGCTTTGATCTATTTCTGTGAGCGAAGTGGACCAATGAAGTAGTTCATTCTAAGACGAACTTACAAGCAGAACATACAGAGCAGTGCACTTTCCCTGGCAACTTTCCTGGAAGAAAGCCACAGAAGCCAGTGTGCTCAAGAATAGCACAGGGAGATGGACGGAAAATGGATGAAAACTCTGCTACAACAACTGACAATATCCGTTAAGCCTACGATTGGCATGCAACTCTTCAGCAGCGTAAAGCGTGACTGGGAACTCAGCTATTCAATGTTCATATCCCAGTCTCTCCTGAGTTGAGTTCGGCTAAGGATGCCCTGTGCTTGGATTCCAAGGTCATGCTCACATACCCAGCCACAGTTCCCAAAGCAGGTCCTTTTTGTGGGTGTGGTGGGTCCAGAGACAGAGGTTTCTGTCCTTGGTTGCTTCCTGTGCCAGCATCAGCTCTCTCAGCTAGGCCTACCACTGAGTTCAATGAGTTTCTCTCAGGGCTCTCTGTGCCCTCTCCCACCAATCAGTGTCATTCAGAATACTCAGTAATCGGAAGGATTATAAATATGTCAGAGCCTAGGACTCCTAGGTTCCAAGGGATTCCTTGACTTGAAGCAGCTTGACCCAATTTCTCCCGAGAGGTACTTGAAAGGGCAGGCTTCACCAAACCCAGAAACGTTCCTGTCACTTCTTTCCCCCTCTAGTTAATGGGTGCCTATGAGATTTACATTGTGGGAATACTCCAGGGATTGGAGAACAGAGATCCACCCTCCTGTGTGACCTGCTGTCCCCACCCAGAGAGGAAATGACTGAGGCATTAAATGCAGTCTCTTTTGCTAAAGTTCCACCCAAGTTGGTACCTGCTCAGCCCTAGTACAAGGACTTTCAAGGAAACGTGAGACTTAGTAACTTTTTGCTTAGTAACTCCATTGTATTTCTTTATATCCATGTCTACTTTGAGACTAAGCTCTTTAAGGGGAGAATCGATCACTGATGATTCTTTATTTCCCCTCCTCCCAGCTCCCCTCCCTTAGTGGGTGCCTGACACAAAGTAACTGCTCAATATTTATTTATAGAGTGAACAAATGCATAAATAATTGAATTAATGCGGACTCCTGAGACGTCCAAGATACACACATCCTGTCATTAGGATCGGAGAGTTCTGCCAGCTCCCAGGAAAAATTAGGTCCATAATTGACTATTAAAATAAAATCTCATGAATCTGAATGTAAGGTGAGAAAGTCTTTTTAAATTAGTGGCAATCATACATTATGAAATTATTTATAAAGAAATTCACTTATTTTATATTCCAGAACTTACTTAAACGAGGCCGGCGAAGGGTTCCGTAATAGAAGCCCTGGCAGATAAAGGCTGGTGTGCCATTTATGTAGTAATTAATGTTAACATCTCAATAGAAACTTCTGGAGTGCTGAGGGTCCTGGACAGCAGTCGGTCTTTTCAGTGTTTTCACCGTTCCTCATAAAATTGCATCATATTTGAAACTACTGTGGAACCCGGGCACTCATGCACCGTTGGGAATATGAGTGGGCACAAGCACTTTGTTAGGCGGCACCTACGACAGCTGAACGAATGTCTGCCCTGTGAGCCCGCAGTGCTGCTCTTGGGCATACACCCCACAAAGTGGGTCCTGTGACCCCCAGTGAGCACATGTATGCTCACGGCAGCACTGTTTCTAAGAGCCCCAAACTGGGGGGGGGGGGGGAAACCCAGTCCTTATCCACAGATTGAAAACCTAGGGTATGTTTATACAATGGCATAGTCAGAGCAGTAAAAAAAGAGTTGGCTGACCATTGCACACGAGGAAAGACATATTGTTGAGAGAAAGAAATTGGACACAAAATACCATTGTAGTACATGATCCATGGTAGTACAATATCTACCATGTGATTTCATTTCTAGGAAGGCCAAGGGCAAGGAAAACTGTATAGCAGTAGAGGTCGGAATGGTGATGACTTTGGGGTGCAATACCACCTGGGTAGGGCTCTGAGTGAGCCGTCCAGAGTGCTAGAAATAGTGTACCTATTGGAGTAGTGGCTTTATGGGAGTGTACACATGTAAAAATACGTCAAACTGCACATCAGTTATACTTCAATTAAAAAAGACGGTGAAACTGAGGTGTGTGTGTGTGTGTATCACCGTGGATTACAACAAAAATGTTGAAGATAGAGTTCTTACCCTGGAAGGGATTCAAAGTTAATTACAGAAGATAAGAGACACACTCAAATAACCGTAATGTAAAGCAGTGTCTGAAGATACTAGCTGAGTGGTCCAAGTACACGCCATAGGAGTACAGAGAAGGTGGAGTGGGGAGGGAATGAGGAGCCCCTGACGCCTGAGGTCAGCTCTGAGCATCCTTTGCATCCTTGCTCCATCATTTTTCTCTCTTTCTTAAATCTCTGTTGCAGTCTGTTTCTCTTGTGCAGGTCAGTACGGTCAGCTCTCCTCAACTGAATTTTCCTCCTCGGCACAACCTCCGAGCTCTCTCTGTCCCTTCCTAGCTGCATTTCTGGATGGAACATTCTACCTGCCATCACCACTTCCTTGTTTTCATTCACTTCTTGACCCACCACCTTCTGGCTTCTCCCAAATCTCCCCACAGAATTGTCTTTCACCTGGTCAGCAATGACAATGACCCAGGTGCCAGACCTAATGGCTCCTTTCTAGTCCTTATATCCCTTGAACTTTGCATCATTAGATACTGTCCTTCTTCGGAAGTCACCCTTCCTTTGTCGTCTGATATGTCTTCTCCTCCCACCTCTTTGCTTGCTCTCCATGGTGGGCTCATTGTCCTCCACCCTTGCGTCCTCCTCCGCCATCACGTTCTCCAGCGTGGCACCCTAGGTTGGCTCCTCGGTTCACGTGGGGGCTGTCCCTTGGCAAGCTTTCACCTCCATCTGCTGATGTCCCTGGGACCTGGGGTCCCCAGGCTACACCTGTCTTGGAAACTTGTGTCTCTTTAACACAGCCCGATGGGTATCTCTCTTTGGCTGCCTCATACAGGAAGCAAGTGCAACATATCAAAAATGTAATCATGATTTTCTCCATCACATTCTTCCTTTCGCACCCAGTTATCATTCAGTGACTGGTACCTCCGTCCACTGAGAGAAACCAGGAAGTCATCCCTACCTCCCTCTCTATCCTCCTTCTCCCACGGGCATCTGGCAACAAAGGCCGATCAGTCCTGCCTTTTGAATAACCTCGGAACTTTGATTTCATCCCCAGTTACTGCTCTCCTGGATGTTATAACAGTTGCCTTTCTCAAGTCCTTAGTTCTAGCCTTACCCTCATCCGAGCCACCCCGGATGGCCTCCCTTCACTTGGAATCTGATCATCCCTCTTTCCAGAATCACCACCCTCCATGTCTTCGTTGTCTCATTGTCCTTGCAGGCTCACCTCCCGCCCCTTCATCTCAGGCAGCCTGAGCTCCACCCGCAGAGAGTTGTAGCATTTCTCCCAATGTTCCACACTCTCCTGCCTGTGGGAATCCCTCTCTTTCCCTTCTCACCTCCACCCGAGGACTCCTGGCTCTGCTCCACATCCTGGCTTCTGCAGAGGGAGACGGACCCCTTGTTCTTGGTGCTCCCGTAACACCCACCATATTGGAGCTATTTTTCCCACAGGTTAAACTCTCTGAAGGCAGCTGTTTTGTCTTATTAACCCTTGTACCCAAGCACATGGCTCGGCGTCGGTGCTCGAAACATTTATTGCATAAACAAGTAAATGTTCAGTCCTTAGGTACAGAAACTTTCTTTGCCCCAGAGATAAATAGCTCAGCAAGTGCATTTCTAGCACCGTCACTGTTTCTATTTCTGAATCTAATTGCTATTGCACAAAACTGTTAGGGCAGAAACTGCAGTAAGTGAAATGGTCCAGCGACTCCCTTCCAATGCAAATGCTCTCTGCTCTTGCGAAATTGCTGTGGTCATAACAGGGTGTAGGCATTCGGAATTTTTAGGCAGGAAAAAAAAATTGCTGTTCAGTTTGCTGTCTGGGAGGTTCTTACCCCACTGCTGAGAAGCCCCTTTCTCTGGAATTGCTTCCTCCTATCTCCCCCAGTTCAAGTTAACAATATTGAAACATCACAAATCTAACAAAGCCAGGACAATCCGCGGGCATGTGAATGGCTGCCAGAACCCAAGGCCCAAGAGTATAGAGTCCTCCTTCTTTAGTCCCTGCAAAATGCTGGCTGTCCTTCCCGGTGGCAAGTCCATGGGATCATGAGACACCCCACCCAGAGACCAGCCAACCGTGAATTGACCTGAAACTTCTTGTGATGTACTGGCCGTGCCCACACTCAACTCCCTCTTGGATAATGAGTTCTGTGAGTTTATTACTTGCTGGAAACAAAATAGCACTTCCTTTCATTTAACCTAAAAGTCCTCTTGCTCCATTGTTACCAGTCCCTTCCTAGAGTTACAGTGCTGGGATTGTGTGAGCCAGGACTCGCTCCCCAAACCCTGTCTGTCCCTTGGGCCTTATGGGCTTCTCACGCAGCCCCTCTCAGTCTTCAGCTTTCCAACCCCAAGTAAATAGATGGTGCCTGGAAGAAGGCCCCAGACCTAATAAAAACTGAAGGGTGATTATGGAGCTGAGTGATAGTAAGGGCTGAGTGATGGGACTTGAATTCTGGCAGCGAGTCCGAGATGTGAGAATTAACTGATCAATTGTTGCCAAACACAGTGCTGAGATAAAACAAATGAGGGCACTCAGGTCCCCCTGGGACAGGGGACGGGTTTGTGTCTGCTCAGCTTATCTCCAGTTATTCCTTGTTCCAAGCAAGGACCCTCCCCTTTGTGTGAGCGCGGGAGCCTGCCTCTCCCTGCGAAGTGGCCGGGCCCTGTGGAAACTTTTCTAAGAGCAGTGTCCTTCCTCGCATGGGGATGACTGCTCTCATACTGCGGGGAGAAGGACGGGAAGGGGGCTGAGAAGGGGAAAGTGAAAGCCTTCAAATGCCCGTCGCTGTTTCAGGCGAGGCCCTGTTCTGGGTGCTTCCTGAGGTCCAATCCTTTAGCCTTGTGGGAATCCCAGGCAGGACTGGGGTCCCTGTTATGCTGACGGGTAAGCTGAGGCTCACAGATGCTGGATGATGTGCCGAGGATGCTAGAAGCCAGGCCTCTGGAAGCCCAAAGCCCTCGCTCTGTTAATGATACCACTCTAGGTCCCCTACCTAGGGGACTGGGAGACCCATGTGACCCTCCCCCCCACACAGAGGCATGGTTTTTGCCCCTGCCCAGGGAAACAGGCCTGTTCCCCCCACGCCTGCCGTTCCCATCGCCCTGAGACTCTTGAGGCCAGAGCCCTCCCAGGCCCACAAGGTGCTGCAGGAGCCGTGGGCTGCCCCTCCCTTCCTTTTCCTAGTCTTATCTTGTGCAGGAAGCACAGGGACAAGATGGCAGGGGTGACTCATGGCTAGAAGAATGAAATCTTGAGTGGGGTAGCTGAGAGGCGTGGCTGGATGCTCTGACAATGGAAGAATGTCCCCTGAGCCTTCAAAGGGCCTTGCTGGCCATGGCTATAAAACAAAGACAGAGAGAGGGTGGCAGCGGGGGGCGGGGGGGTGGGGGGTCAGTGCAGACGGGGGAGCCGGGGTGGAGACCGCAGCGCGCTCCAGGGTGGAAACAGAAGAACAGAGGGCGCTGGAGACTTCTCTGGGGCTGTAATTTGTGCTTTTTGCAATGTTAGGCAAATCTGTGTTTTTTATGCATTCCTATTCTTTTTTTTTTCAATTATAGTTCATTTTCAGTATTATTTTGTATTGGTTTTAGGAGTACAGCATAGCGATTAGACAGTCATATGCTTTACAAAGGGTTCCCCCTGATATTTCCAGTACCCACCTGGCACCACACATGGTTATTATGATATCATTGACTACATTCTGTGCTGTACTTTACATCCCGGGGACTAGTCTGTCATTGCCAACTTGTACTTCTTAATCCCTTCACCTTTTTCACCCAGTCCTCAGTCCCCCCCACCGTGGCAGCCTCCAGCCTGCTCTCTGTGCCTATGAGTCTGTTGTGTGTGTGTGTTTTTTAAGATTTTATTTATTTACTTTTAGACAGAGAGGAAGGGAGGGAGAAAGAGAGGGAGAGAAACATCCATGTGTGGTTGCCTCCTGTGTGACCCCTACTGGGGACCTGGCCCACAACCCAAGCATGTGCTCTGACTGGGAATTGAACTGGCAACCCTTTGGTTTGCAGGCCGGTGCTTAATCCACTGAGCCACACCAGCCGGCGCACCTATGAGTCTGTTTTGATTTTGTTTGTTCATTTTGTTCTTTAGATTCCACATTATGCATCCCCATTCTTAACGAGCGGACTAACCCGAGCTTCACACATGATAAACTTTTTCTAGCTGTAGGCCAGGCGTGCAGAGGCCCCCAAGTTTCAGTGGTTTAACCTGTGACGCGTATGAGGACACCTGCCCAAGCACAGACTCTGTCAGGTGTCTATGTTCTGTCCCCAGGTTAGGATCTCACTTCTACCAAGAAACAGATGAAATGTGTCCCTCTCTGCTTCCCTCTACCCTTTCCCCAGGCTCACCGAGGGCCTGGCCAATGGTGTAGAGTGCGGACAGGAATGAGTGGAAGTCCGCCAGTGCTGCTGGGCTCGCCAGGCAGACTGCGGTCCAGACAGGTCTGCCAGCCCGTGTTCCTGCTTCTCTGGGCGGCAGGGCACAAGCATAGCCAGGTTTAAGACGGCGGTGGGAGGGTAGCCCGAGGGATAGAGAGAGGCCAGGGAATGAGGCTTGGGACTTTGACCGGGAGGACAGCAAACACCTCGGAGGGCACCCGCCTCTCTGAGTATCTCGCTGTTTTACCACTGCTGTGGGCTAAACCCCCCAAATTCGTGTGCTGAAGTCCTGCCCACAGAGTGACTGTGTTTGGAGGTAGGGCCTACAGGGAGGGAGGTACATGAGGCCATGGGGGTGGGGCTCTGACCTGTTAGGGTTAGTGTCCTTAAAGAAGAGACACCAGCAAGTTTGCGCCTTCCCTCTCCCTGCCTTTGAGGACACAATGGAAAGGAGGCCCCATCTGCAAGCTGGGGAAGTAGAGACCTCGCCAGGACCTGGATCGGCCAGGCCCTTGATCTTGAACTTCTAGCCTCCAGAGCTGTGAGAAATAAATTTCTTTTTGTCAAAGCCACCCAGCTTGTGGCATTTTGTCACAGCAGCTAGAGCTGACCAGTACAGCACAAAGGCGTCAACTGGTCCAGGCCACAGGGACTCTCGGCTTCCCTTTGCTTCCAGTAACGGATTTTCACTTCAGCCTGAGCCACCTTTACGCCCCAATATCGCCCGGTTAAAAGCGGCTGTAAAGGTGTCGCCCCCGGAGAAACTGCTCGGGGCGGGGGTGGGGGCAGGGTCCACTGCCTGGAGCCACCCAGGCCGCGCCTCTGGGGAAGCCTGGAAGCCCTGCCCAGGCCACCAGTGTCACATGGAATCCCGTCCCAAGCCTGGTGGCCCCGGTGGGAAAATGAGTTGATCGGAGAAACCGTGGACATCCCAGCTATGACAGTGACATTCCCTAGGAACTGACTGTGGCCTGCCGCACCACGTCCCACCACTGTCCAGGCCACTGTTAGGGCCCTGAGACTGTCCTACAGAGAGCCAGGCTCATGGGCCACCGCATTGTGTCCTCTTCCGCAAAAGTCCTGAAAGGCGAAGCATCCCGCAAGGGTGCCAAACTTCCAACGTGAAGCCCTTAGGATAATACGGTTTTATCCAGACCATAGGGGGCTCCACGTCTGACAAGGCCGGCTTTACAGACTGGGTATGATGTACAAAAAAACTCACGACAGAAATCTTTTAACTAGGTCTTCCTTCTTTTGTATCAAAGAGAAAAGGGTTTAAAAAAATTGTATGCCTCCTTGAATTCCTCAGACACATTGGTATTCTGGGAAATAAATGTATATGCCGATTCGAAACAAGTATTGGTGTTTCATGAGAACAAGTCTGCCTTAGACCCCAGAAATGACTGGATAGGCCCATTGCAACTAGCCAGAGGAGTGGGGGGGTGGCGAGGGCGGGAGAGGGTGGCACACACAAGGAAACCCGATGTTCACCGTTTCCTGTTTCTATTGGGGTAGCTCCCCAGGAGCCCCAGTAACCTTTGACATCATTTGAGCCCACTGAGCCTCCTGTTCTGGCACTGGCCGCATCTCCGACCACGGGGGGCCTGGTGCAAGGACCCTGTCTCCCACCTGCCCAGGCCTCACCTTCACCTCCGCTTGTAGCCACGAGTTACAGAAATGAGACCCTGATTCTATACTCACAGAACCCCATGGCCCAGCGGCACCAAGTGGCCCACGAAGATGTGTTCCACTCACCTTCCCGGCACAGAAACGCAGCTGCAGGGCTCCTCTCTGCCTCCGTGAGGGTGTTGTTGTGAGCTGGCACTTGGACACCCTCCTCCCTGTTTTCTCCTTGGATCCCAGACACAAGAATAAAGCTTGCTTACATGCCTAGGACGTTTCTGAGCTCCAGTGCCCACAAAATTCCCTAGGACTGAGAACGCAAGTCTGTCATTATGGTATTTGCAGAACCAGAGACTGTATTTAAGGCTTCAAAATGATGCTTATTATAACCCTTTCTTGGACGGGCATGCCAAAAGCACTACATGAATAGTCTTTTTCAGGGGCACTTGCCAGGGAAGGCAGATTGCATTGGATCACAGAGGAATTGTTTGGGGTTGGCTTCAAGCTGTAGGCTCTGAGAAGGGAGAATCCGCTCAGGGCTCTGCACGGCACAGCAAGAGGGGCAGCAACCCTCCAAAGTTGTGATGGGAACGAGCACGTGGGGTGAGCACTGTGGCAGCCCTGATGCCACCCAGAGGTAGCGGGCAACTGTGGAAGGTGTTGAATTCTTAATGAAAGATGAATTCTGGGGAGACTGGTGCCTCAGGGGGACAGACAAGGATTCTGAGTTCTCGCTGGAGAGAAAGCATCTGCCCAGCACAGAAAACTCCTGAAGGAGCCACGGTGGGGTGGGAGAACAGAGAGGTACCTACACTCCAGCCGAGCTCCTGTTTTCTCAAAACACCAGCAAACCCATTCCCATGACTCAGTGATCAAAAGTCATCCCTCCATCCTGAATGCCTTTTCTTATAAAACTCGTAATGCCATTGGAGAGATTGCATCTGACATCACTGATGTCCCTAAGGCTGCAGTGTTGTATCTTCTCCTTTATCTGCTGTTAGTTTGTTCACGGGGGGAGAGGAGGTGACACACACAAAGTCATATTCTAGGAAGACTGACCTGGCGGCCACGTAGAAATGGATCAAGAGCAAACAGAACAGTCTGGGAGAGGGCTCATGTCGTCCTCCACTCAGCACACACTGTGTGTCAAGTCTATAAAGATGGTTTCTGCCTCTGTGGCATTTTAGGTCCTCCAAGAAGCAGACACCGAGACAGGATCTGATGGGCAAGAGCCTCCCTGGAGGACGTGCCCGGGAAAAATAAAGGAGGAAGAAGCGGGAGCAGGTGGGGAAAGCATTCAGCCCCGGAGGGCTGCCAGCCTGAGTCCTGTGCAAGGAGTGGGAGGGAAGGGAGCGCACCAGGCCACAGGGCTCTGCGAAGACACTCGGCCAGGCCAGGAGAGGGCCTCCCGAGCCAAGGCTGTTGGTCGGAGGAGCCCCAGACGGGGAAGGAACCACCGTCTCTAATTCCCCCATTGTGCCCCTTGGCGGAGAAGAGAAATGTGAACACCATGGGGGTCCCAGAGGCAGCCAACTGGAAGCGGTCAGTCAGCTACAGCCCCTGCAGCAGGTTCTTTTGAAAGAGATCTAAATGAAGCAACTCCAAAGCCGGCAGAGGCTTCGTGAGCTCTCAATTCAGACGTATGGGTATACACATCACAGCTATATTGCACATCCATTCTGTGTTCAATCAACCACAGCCTGGGATGCGGGCAGTGCCCGCTGTACGGAGCATGGCCACTGAGAGAGGGGAGGCCTTTGATGCGTTGAGTAGATCCCACCCACAGGCCCAGTACTTCAGGGAGATGGTCGATATAACACAATTTTGTACGAGACACAGTGGCAGAAAGGATGGAATGAACTAACTGCCAACAGAGAGGTCAGGGCAGGGTGCAGGAGAAAGGGGTGTGGCGGTGGGTTGGAGATCTTGACTGGCATTGGTCATTTACACAGGAGAACGTGCCTGTCTCGCTGGGAACCTGGCTTCCGGTCCGGGCTCTGTCACTTATCCGCTGTTGCCCTCAGGTCAGCCGCTGAGCCCCTTTTAAGCCCACTTTCTTCAGCAGTAAAATGGAGATCACGAGGGTGGCTGTTTTACAGAATTGCTGGGATGACGGCCGCAAAGCCGCAGACCGAGGGTCTGACCTGCGGCACATGATCAATAGGTGGTCCGAGTTAGTATTCCCATGGTTAATGTTTCCGACATCCCAGACAGTGGAAACAGCCTGTCCAGAGGTGTGATGGGATGAAGGGCAGCCGGTCGGCTGGTTTTCCGTGGCTGGATCATACGTAAGGTACAAGGGAAGGTGTGGAAGAGAACAGGCTGGGGTAACGGGCCCCGTCAGATGAAAAACCCCATGTGCTGTGTAAGATATTTCACATTTCACACTAGGTTATGGGAAGCTATCGAAGGATATTACTGAGGGAGGAAAAGGATCAGATTTGCATTTTAATATGTTCTCTCTGGCAGCAGGGCATTTAGCGGATCAGAGGGAGAAGAGGTCAGACAGGGGCGATAGGTTTGGAGGCTTTTGCACTAATCCAAGCAAGAGATCAAAGGACCCCAGAGATGGGAAGGAGTTGCAGGTCTGAAAGGTATTTAAGAGGAAGAACCGATGCGTGATGGCCATGCAGTGAGGCAGGCATGGTGGGAGGAAGACCTCAGACTTCGCAGGGTCTGTGTGGCCAGCAGTTGGATGAATGGATCTGGGGCTCAGAGGAGATGTCTGGGGGCACTTGGAGAGTGCGACCATGTGATCCAAGCAGGGGTCCGATGAGCATGGCGGTAGGAGGAGTAAAAGGAAGGCTGGTGGAAGACCCATTGTCAGCCCTGTGTGACTTTCCTGGTCACGTCTGCAGCCACCTCGGAAACACATGACAGAATGTGAGGAATATGCTCACTGCCACTTCTGCCTCCCAAAGCCCCTCGAATCCACAAAGATACCAAAAAAAAAATAAAAATAAACAACCACCTGGGATTGCAAGATTAAAAGTCAGCTCAGACTGAAAAAACAAAAATGAGTTCTACAGTTAATCAGGCTGAGAGGACACAGATAAAAGTGGCTGCCAGGGAAGCAGGTGACCTTGTGTCTCCCAAGGTCAGGCAGAGGCTGTGAAGCGTGTGACAGCCGCCTTCTTCCCTGTGGTACCCCAGAATGGTGTTGTCAACCCTGCCCAACGCTGAGACCCACAACTACTAAGCCTCCCTCACCTCAGGACAGCACTTTAGTCCTCTGCGTCCCCTGACCCCACCAGAAAGCAACAAACCAGAACTGATCAGCGCTCCTGGGAGTAGGATGGGGAGGCTCTCACAGTCCTGCGGCAGAACCACTCTTCTTACCCAAATGTGTCCCTCCTCCCTCTTGGCCACTGATCCTCTGGGGCGTCCTCCCTTGCTGCAAGCCAGTAAATCTGACTGTTTGTGTGTCGGACCCCCTGTGGTCCCTGGGGGCTTTTGGCTCGTTCCATTTGAACAACAAGAAGCATATCCCGAAGAGAGAAATATTTCTGGTGAAGGTGTGCTCCCCAGTGGGACCAGAGAGCACTCGGCTGGAACAGAGCACGCGAGGGACAACTTAATCAGGCATCTGGAGCGGGAGCAGGTCTGGCCACGCTAGCCTGAGAACTTGTCAGTACCCCCAGCCCCAGAGCCTACTGCTTCTCTTCTGGGGCCACCCCTGGAAAGGGACAGAGAGAGAATGACAGGGTGCCAAGATAACTCAGAATAATTCCTTGAGGAATGCTTATTAAGAGCAGGAGAGTCCTTAGTTCTTGAAGAGAAGATGCAAGAAAAGCATCTCCTGTCGTCTAAAGAAGGCAGGTATTTCAAAGGGGTTAAACTTGCCCAGGAAGACCTGAAAGGATAGAATAGGACCGCGGAGGGAAGCGACAGGCTGTGTCAGATTCCAGCTCACAAGAACGAGAGTTCTGCTCAAAGGCGGGGTGGACCACAGGTGGCCTGGACTGCCTTGGGGGACAGTGGGCGCCTTGTCAGGAGGAGTATTCAAAAAGAGGCTGAACACGCCTCGGCCAGAACGTGACACAAGGGACCTCAGCCTCACTGGGACTCTAGACTAGATGACTGTTAAGGCCCTTCCTATCCTGAGCCTGAGTCCCGAAAGCAGGGTCCTGCCTGGGCAAAGCAGGCCTTCTGACGCCGTCAGTGCCCACAGCAGCCTCCGCAGGGTGGGGAGGGGCGGGTGGGGCGAGGCAGGGCCTGTGAAACTAGCCCAGAACTCTCTACTAAGGGGCATTCCTTCACCAGAAGCAACCAATACCATGTGACCTCGGCCATCTGACTGTGGCTGCCTGATCCAGCAGTGGGCAAGCCGTATCGCAAGAAAATTCTAGCCAAGCAGGAATGTGAACTGGAGGTTATGACGGGAGGGCTGGTGGCTTTGGGGCCGAATGAGAAGTTGGAAAACATCCCCAGAGAGGAGGCTGGCAAGCAGGGCCGTGGAGGCAGCAGGGGTCCCGGTGCAGCAGAACTCATGGGAAGTTCAAGGTCACAATGTTCCAGCAGCATCAGCGAGAGGCGAGGGGGGCAGGGTCCCTAAGGATGTGGAATGGAAGAGCCCCTGGGGCCAAGACACGGAGGGAAAAGAGGACTGTCGCTGCCCTGGGGCCTGGCTCGTGCTGCTCCTCTGGCCTCGGTGGAGCCAAGTGTGCCGCTGTCCCCGCGTTCCCAGGAGAGTCTTTACCGCCAAACACATCCAGGGGAACGAGGCCCTTCTGTGAAGCAAACCGAGCGAGATCCTCTTTCTTGAAACTCAAAGCACTTAAGAGAAGGCCTGAGGAGGGAAGACCACGGTGTGCCGGTCTTGAAAAAAGGTTATGCGAACGTCCAGCTGGTGGCAGGCTGGCTATCGGTACCCAAACCAGGCAGTGCAAGTCCCTTTGTCAGTGAGACACTCATCTGTCCTCAGGCCCTTTGCTCACTCCCTTCATCCTACCCGCTGGCAGCCAACTCTTCCTATTTTTCTTTATTTTATTTTTTAAATTTAATTTCATTTCATTTTAGTTCTATTATGGTTGTCCCAATTTTTGCCCCATTGCCCGTGAAATAAACTAGGTGGCGAAAGACAGATATTTCCCTAGTTTTCTCGTACGTCAGCTTCTCTCTTGTCAAAGTAACAGAGAACCCTGGAATGAGCGCACCGTGCCCCGGGTGGGCAGGGGCCCTCTAGGTAGACAGACAACTACAACAGATGCTTCAGTCAGGACTCTGACCGCAAATAGAAGGCAGACTCCATCTGCCAAAGTGAGAGGGTATCCGAGGTGAAAGAACAGTCTCCCCGGTCCGCCCATCAATCTTGCTGCTCTCCAAGGCTTGCCAGGAGAGACACAGCCCAGGGGCCGGAGGCTGCGGAGGGAGCCCCTCGCCTCAGCCAGGCTCTCTCTGCCTGCAAGGAGACTGCGGCAGCTCCGTCATGAGGACTCACTCAAGTTCGGTCTAAGATGCCTTTTTTGACCCTTCTCCTTCAAGGAAGAGGGCTCACTCCCCTCCCCTTGGCCCGGCCATTCAACCCCTGTTGGTCACACCCTACAGTGAGCACTGGCTCCCCAGGGGCCACTTCCGTCCCGACCAATCACTGCTCCTGCTGTTGTTATTCTTATTTTTTGAATGCTGTTTTTTTTTAACAAGTCATTTTTCCCTGGAGGGACTGAGGCCTCCTCTTCTCTCGGTATCCTCAACATTCAGCCCGGTGCCTGGCTTAGAAGGGGCTCAACAAACGTCCTGATGAATGAATGACCTTCAGGCAAAATAACCAAATTTAAGCCCATCATTTGCTCAGTTAGCTCTATATTCATCCCAATGTCAGAAAATAGACACCCAGCTTGAAAGACTGTGTTTATTTATACGTTTAGGTTTCCATTTACTGAGTTTCTCTTCTTGAGTTCCTCAGCTGTCATCCACTTCCACACCGAGCCAAAGGGCCCGGGGGACGTGGACACGTCACCCAGCTCTCTTATTAAGGCTTCAAGGAAGGTGGGTCCTCATCCCCTGAGTTTTGTTAGGACATCAGTGATTAAAAATGCGGAAAGTAAGGCCACTGAACTGTGTCCCATTAAACAGAGAGGGGGATGATCTGTAAGGAGGATCATTATAAAAGCCCGTACCTTGTAACTGTGAGGCCAGGTCCAAGAACCAGCTCCACCATTGTCAGTGTGACGGTGGACCAGTTTCTTCAGCTCTCAGAGCATCAGTTTCCTCATCTGTAAAAGCAAGCACTTAGCAGCGGCCTGCCACAGAATAAGCTCTGGATAAGTGCTGACTGCAATTTATTGTGGTTCTCCATTACCAGGTAGGCACAGAATTCAAAGAGATTTTAAAAGCCAGCATGTTTCTGAGTTCTTCAGAGCTTGGTCAAAGGTGCTTTGAGAGGAGAGGAGGGGGGAGGTACGAAACCGAGAGGGCACACCCTCGCTTACAACCAGAATTTCTCTGCCTGCATCTGCTCAATTGTGCTTTTTACGGAAAATTTAGGGGACAGGAAAAAGGAAGAGTGTTCACTGCCAGAATTGATCCAGACCACAAACTGGTGCCAGAATCTCCTCTTCGACATCCTGGCCGAAGGCTTGTCCAGTCACACTTAAATTCTCTCTGTGAGGCCCCTGACTAATTTGCTTAGCAATTTTCTTACTCTTTAGGATATTCAGAAGCTCAAACAAAATGGCTAACAAAGTTTTATTGCCTTGTAGAAATCCCGCCAGGCCTACTTTAATAAAAAGGGTATTGTTCAGAATTAATTGAAGTCCAAACTCTTGCAAGAACAGCACCCGGTTGTCCTCTGTAGGTTATAAATGTCTCTCAGCCACCCTGGCCGCACGGTTAATTTGCTTAACAAATCCTTTTAGTTATAGCGCACATCTAAAGATCATTTTCAGCCTGGACACTTGTGCAAATTACTACAAATCCCAAATCAATGGAGTCTGAAGTAACACGATTTTGGTGTTACTTTAATGATGTAGTGTTACTTTAATGGTGTTTTCCATTCTGCAGCACTTCTGACTTTTCGAGGCACTTACATAGCTGATGTCTTACTTTAGGTGGCCCCTCTGAGTTCAGGTGCGCGTCAAGTCGAGTCCTGTAGGTCAGCACGCTCTGGACACCGCAAGGCTCTGGGAGCCTTTGCGACAAATCGGGCATTAGGCTCCGGGTCTCCTGACTCTGACTCACCATCTGCCCGGTCTCCTCAGGCCTCACAGCCCCTGTCTTTCCAGAGGGATGGAAGGTTGACCTCAGTAAGAGCTGCCTAGCCGCAGTTAGAAAACTGTCCTGGACATGTGTGTGGCTTTGTGCCTTTCAAGACCAAGGAGGACACTGGTGATTCATAGGCGCGCATGGGTGCAGAAATGACGAGTGGGTGAGCACGTGTGGAGTCGGCAGGTGCACATGGGTGCAATCACGAAGGAGTGGCTGAGGTATCTCTCATCCACATGAAAACCTGCCCTTTGGTTTACAGTTGTCACCGCCCTTTGCTCTGCCTGCCGTCCTCATCTCGTTCCCATTTGCAGGTTCATATCCACCTTTCAGGCCCAGGCCAGCCAGCTCTACGGCCCCTCATTCAGGAGCCTGTTCTTATCATCTCAAGTTCAAGTCATCTCTCTTTTTCCTCTGAATTTTTAAAAAATTATATTTTACTGGTTATGCTATTACAATCGTCCCAATTTTTCCCCCTTTGCCCTTCCCCACCCAGCACCCCACACTCCCTCTGGCCAACCCCACACCATTGCTCATGTCCATGGGTCATGCGTATAAGTTCTTCGGCTACTCCACTTCCTATACTATTCCTTACATCCCCATGGCTACGCTGTGACTACCTATTTGTACTTTTTAATCCCCCTCCCATCTTCACCCATCCCCCACACTTCTCTCCTGCCTGGCAACCATCAAAATGTTCTCCATATTCACGATTCTGTCTCTGTTCTTGTTTGCTTTTTAGATTTAGTTGTTGATAGGTATGTATTTATTGACATTTTATTTGTTCATAGGTTTGGTCTTCTTTTTCTTAGATAGGCCCCTTTAACGTTTATTCTACTAATGGTTTGGTGATGATGAACTCCTTTAGTGAGTGCACATGGAGCTTCTTGTCCGGGAAGCTCTTCATCTGCCCGTCGATTCTAAATGATAGCTTTGCTGGGTAGAGCAATCTTGGCTGTAGTTCCCTGCTTTTAATGACTTTTAATATTTCTTGCCAGTTCCTTCTAGCTTGCAAAGTTACTTTTGAGAAATCAGCTGACAGTCTTAAGGGAACTCACCTGTAGAGAAATAACTCCTTTTCTCTTGCTGCTTTTAAGATTCTCTAAGTTTAACCTTTGGCATTTTAATTATAGTGTGTCTTGGAGTGGGCCTCTTTGCATCCATCTTGGTTGGGGCTCTCTGTGCTCCCTGGACTTGCATGTCTATTTCCTTCACCAAATTAGGGGAGTTTTCTTTCAGTATTTTTTCAAATAGATTTCCAATTTCTTGCTCTTCCTCTTTCTCTTCTCCTTCTGGCACCCCTATGATGCGAATGTTAGAACACTTGAAGTTTTCCCATAGGCTGCTTACTCCTCTTTTTTTTGGATTCTTCTTTCTTCTTGTTGTTCTGATTGGTCGTTTTTTGCTTCCTTATGTTCCAGATCATTCATTTGATCCTTAGTGTTATCTACTCTATTGTTGTTTCCCTATAAATTGTTCTTTATTTCAATTAGTATATCCTTCAGTTCTGACTGGTTCTTACCTATGCTGTTGAGGTTCTCACTAAGTTCCTTGAGCATCCTTATAAACAGCGTTTTGAACTCTGCATCTGATAGATTGCTTATCTCCATTTTGTGCAGTTGTTTTTCTGGAGTTTTGATCCGTTCTTTCATTTGGGCCATGTTTCTTTGTCTCCTCATTTTGGCAGCCTCCCTGTGTTTGTTTCTGTGTATTAGGTAGAGCTGCTATGACTCCCTGTCTTGGTAGCCTGGCCTAATGTAGTAGGTGTCCTGTAAGGTCTCTCCTTTTACCCTTTCCCACTCAGGGTGCATCCTTCATGTGGGCTGAGTACACCTTCCTCTTATAGTTGAGCCTTGATTGCTATTGGCAGGTCAATAGGAGGTATTTTCCCAGGGCAGTCAGTTGCAAAGACTGGCTGTGACCACTGACCACCAACCTCCACCCTCCATGGAGGATCAGCTGTGTAGAGGCAGGGTGGTGGTATTCCTACGTGGTCTGTAGCTGTTCACCTGGTGTGTGGGCCCTGGGGTTTCCTGGGTGGTGCAGGCCAAGGTCAGCCCCCACCTGTGTTCTGCCTGGGGGCACCCTGCCTGAGCTATAAAGCAATCTGAGATGGCTTGGAGATTCCTAAGCAAAGTCAAGCTGTGAATCTAGGCTGGCTGCTGCTAGTACCAGTCCTGGGGCCACTTAGCAAAACATAGGGGTGCTGGGGGCTTACTGAGGCCTGCTGTTGATTGTTTGATAGGATTTAGGAAGTTGTGAAGCTTGAGGCAAGAACAACCATTCATATGGAAAAGTCACTGTTAACAGCTTAGGTGGGCCTATAATTTGGGTGAGAGGGAATCTCATGGGATCTCCAGGGTGGTATAAACAGAATTAGCCAGGTTGATGGAGTCTCAGACATGGTACTCGCCTGCCAGCTCTGAGGCTCTGTGTGGAGAGGGTTCAGAAAAGGGACAGTGGCCTCTGTCTGCCTTTCTGTCTGGGAGACAGCTGTCCCTCAGCTCTCACCTTGATGCCAGACACTTCAGTTCCTCCCCGTATGCCACTGGTGCCTTTCAAGCTGCTACCCTTGTGCTGGAGCTCAGAGGGAGTGAGTGTGAGTAAGTCCGTGTGTGGGTTCTTTAAGGGGAACTGCTTGGGACTCCACAATTATTTTCTACTGGCTCAAACCCTGCTGTTTTTTGCAGCCAGAAGTTATGGGGACTTATCTTCCTGGCACTGAAACCCTGGACTGGGGGTCTGGTGTGGGGCTGGGATTCCTTATTCCCCAGAATACCCCTCCCAAATTTTTATCCACCACCCATGGTTGTGGGACCAGCCAGTTCCACATCTCCACCTCTTTTATCGGTCTGAATAGTTGTGGTTTCTGTAATTCTATAGTTGTCAGACGTCCATTCAACTTGATTTCTGATGGTTCTGAATGGTGGTGGTTCTATATTTTAGTTGTTATTTTGATTTGGTTGTGCAGAGAGGTGAGCTGTGTTTACCTATGCCACCATCTTGACCAGAAGTCTCCTCTGAAGTTCTTTAAGCTCTTTCCTCCGCTTCGCTGACCCATCTTCCCTATCACCTTGTATTGCTCCAAAGGAACAAGGGATTTCTTTCCCGTTAGTTGACGAGCAATGTTCATGTAGTGTTCATCTTACCTAGTACACTGCACTGCATAGGGCAAATTGTGGCAGACACTGCTATTGTCCCAACCACCCATTCTTCCCTTCTGTTACCCAACTCAAGGGGTGCACCACTAGGGGTGCTCTATTCAAAAACAAGATGTGATTGTTGCAAGGTAGTTTTATTTATTTGCAGCAAGGAAAGGGGATAGGGGATTCATATCCGAAGCTCTGCCTCCCACAGAGGAGACTTAGCTATTGCTTATATACATTATTTGGTAAATCACATGTTGATTTCTTCTTTGCATTGGCTACATTTATCAGGTTTGGGTTCTGGTCAAGCTTATTTTGTTCATTGAAGGTCTGCAAAATATGCTACATTTTAACAGTTAGCAAGAATAGCAGTTAGTTAGTGAGAATGGCCAAGACCTTGAGACCCTTGTCCTACCTAACATTTCCTTTTCGTAAGTCTTGGCTCAATCATGGCTGCCTAGCCAGAGCTACATGTCCCAGATTCCTTTGCAGCTAGGCATGGCCCTGTGAGGTTCTGTCAAAGGGTAAGAGGAGAAGTGAGGTGAATTTCCACTTCCCCTCCTAACGATGGAGTAGCTAGTCCCTGTTGTGTTTTTTTCTTCTCTTGGTCTGGGAAGCAGAAGTGGCAGATAAGAACCATGCCCTGGGGATGACAGAGCACCAAGATGGAAGGAACATAGGTCCCTAGCAAAGCCCCCCACCACCTGGGCTGCTTCCCACAAACACTTAGGTGAGAGACGACTATTATTTTCTTACGCTTTTCTATTTTGGGATCTCTTTGTTAAAATTGCTTTGTCTAATTACTAATCAGTGTACCGGTGCTCAATGTAATTTTTATGTGTGAATTAATGGATGCATGGATAAACAAAAGAATAAGTAAAATGAATGCATGAATAAGTAAGTGACCTACTGCCAATTGCAGTTATGCTTGAAATAACACCTGTCTAATTTTCCCAGTGGTGTCTCTGATTTTCCTGATAGAGAAGAAGCGAGGGGACAGTGGAGGGAAGAGAGGAAGGACCTATGTCTCAGAAGGTATGTCCCCAGGGAGTCCCCTGATGGATGTGCTACTGATTCACTTTGTGTATGATGTTAGGCTACTCCCCAGGGACCTGCCATCTGAAAACTCAGAAGAGAGTTTTCTACTGTCAGGAGTTCAGCTGAAATAGCTTGAGCTGGCAGTGTGTGAGGACTGTATCAGATGGCGATAAAGGACATTCAGTGAACCTATCCTTCTTATGACAATGTTCTTGAAGGAATCTGAAGTATTTTGTTAGGTGGGTGACCAACCGCCTCTGTAAGGTGAAGTGGCATATAGTGAATAAAAATGTGCTCAACATTCCTCACAGGGTTATAACAATAATCACATGAGGTCATGTGTGCAAAAATGCTCTGTAAGCTGTTAAACCCAGCAATGGCTGGCTGTTGTTTTATCTGGGTGGCAACTTCCTTCCATTATCTGTCTGTGTGATTCTGGCTGCTAAATACAGTCCCCTCTCCTGGGCGAAAACAGTGAGAAAGTGACTCAATGACTTTTGAAGGTATGGTCAGTCACAGTCCCCAGTGTTTTGGCCATAGGGATTTGCCCATGAGATAAACACATGACCCAGGCCGAGCCAATCAGAGCTCTTCGCTAGGGAGCGCTGTACGCCTCTGCTCCCCCTGGGTTCTACCTGGGATGAGGTCCACCTAGAGCTCATTGCAGCCCTGGGTTCTGTGTGGAGGAAGCAGGGTGCGGAGATGGAGAAGGAGGTTCTGACCGACTGTCTGAGCCCAGCTCCACCTCTGTCTTCCAGAATTACATGAACAAATTATATTATATGGAAAAGTTCCCTTTTTTCCTTAAGCTGATTTGAGTTGGCTGTCTTTCCCCTGAAATCAAAATAGTGCTAATAAAATGCTACATACAAGTAATGTTATCAAGAGACTCAAATAGACCTTGAGAGCTTGCTTATTTAGAGATTCTAACTGGAGACAGTGTCCCTGGAGACCCTTTAACCAAGAATGGCCATTCTTGGTCTTGAAAAATCATCCTTTGTGGCCAGCCATGTGGCTTCTACGGGGACATGCACATAGTGGTGCCAGCAGAGGAGGAACCCAACCAGCCAGGATGATAGTTTTGTCTGAATATTTCCGAGGATGGGACTGTCGCCTTCTCATAAAGCAGGCCATCATATTGCTGCACACCTCTGATCCTTAGAAACAAAACCAAATCCGGTCCCTTTAGACTCCCTTTGGCTCTGTTTCACTCTCTAAATTAGAGACATGGGACTCCGACCTGCCCCACCCCCACACCTCCAGCTCTTCTAAGTCTTCAGATAGGTGGAAATAGATAGCACATGTCCCCGAATCCTTTCTTCGCTTGTCAAAAAAGCAATTTTGTTCAGGTGACAAGGCTGTCAGACTCTTCATCAGCCTGACGTAGCTCTCTGGTGCACACCTACCCATGTCTCTCTTTAACCGTGCGCCCAGGGCCACGTTGAGAACTGCATCCGTATTCTACCAGAGCAGAGCATATACCAGAATGCTCACCGCCCTTGGCCTGGATCTGCACATTCTGGAAATGCGAACCTCAGTTTGTCTTTTTAAAAAATTCTTCTCAGACTGTTGACTCATGTTGAGCTGAAAATAAACTAAAACCACATATTCTTCTCTCTCGGGAAGTGGGCTCTTAGCCTATCTTTCACTTCTGTGGCTTACTTTTTGAAACCAAGTAAAAGATGTTCCACTGATTCTGATTTATTTACTGTGGTCCATCATTTCATTTTTTTTTCTTTTAAATAATTTGTATGTGAACAAAAATGTCTTCTACATTGCTTAGGATTCAGTCATCTCAAATTAGATAAGCTGCCTCTTTGACTTGATTCAAATCACTGATTCGAGTGTTGGCTATGGTTGGGCCAAAGGCAAGAAACCTCCCTGCAGGAGGCTAGGAATTTTTTTACCGGGTGAGGGCCTTCAGCCAACAGTACATCCGCCCACAGGTGCACTGCCCGGCCCGCCTTTCTCCATCTGGTTCCCTTCATGAGAAATTTGTCAGACTTCTGAGCTGACCTAATTAATGCATTAATGATAATTATCCCTTAGCATTGAAGAAAGGCCTAGAGCAGCAAACATGGGGCAGGTTCATTTTGGGATGGGGCGAGAGGAGCCGTGGAGTGGGCCCTGCCCAGAGGTCAGAACTGCAGAGGGACCCCTAGTGATCAGGGGAACGGGGGCTTTTGAAGGAGATGCAGAGAAACTAGGACACGGTTTCGTCCTATTCACTGCTTGCCCAGGCAGGTCTTGTAGGGCTATAGGCCGGGTTTAACCATTCAGCGTGCAGTTATCCGATGCTTAACAGTGGTGAGAAGCTGTGATACAAGCATGGTGCTACAGAGACAGCTCTCCACTCCCAGAACCAGAACCACCATATCCTCATTATAAGGACTTCAGGCACATTTAAAGACGTTCCTAAACCCGAGGGCCCCTGAATTTGGGCAGGTGAGAAATAGTACTTAATATCCTCAAGAGCTGGGGGCCTCAACGGAGCGCATCTTCCAGGGAAGGGTGTCCAGGACCTCCAATACAGCGAAAGAGCCGAGCTCTGACAGAGGCACCATGGAACCTGGGGAGCCCTGGAGGAAGAACTGGGAGTCTGTCGGGCCCAGAGAAGCTGGGTAGGGCATCCATAGGGATGTGGATTAAGGTTTGGGTGTTTATACCTTTCACACTGAACCTTTGTAAGGAGATAGCATTTCAGAACTGTATTCCTTTCATAGAACTGCTCTAACAAATCGTCCCAAGCTGGAGGACTTGACACAATACAAATGTATCCTCTCAGTTTGGGAGGCAGAAGTCTGAAACCTTGGTGTCAGCAGGGCCACACCTCCTTCCGAGGCTCCTGGGAAGAATCTGCTCCATGCCTCTCTCCTAGTTTCTAGTGACCGCTGACACTCCTTGGCATTCCTTGGCTTGCAGCTACATCTATCCAGTCTCTGCCAGTGTCATCACATGGCCATCTCCTCCTCTGTCTGTCTCAAACCTCCCCCTGCCTTTCTAAGGCAAGGACACTGATCATCTGATCTGAGGCCCACTAGGTAATCCAGCATGATCTTCTCTCAAGATGCTTAACTGAATTATATCTCCAAAGACCCTTTTCCTAGCTCAGGTAACATTCACAAGTTCTAGGAATTAGCGTATAGACATGTCTTTGGAGGGTGGGGGGTTTCATTCAACCCATTATACAAATCTATCTCAATGTTCTGTTCCCAGGAGCAAATCACTCTCACACTCTGAACCTGAGCAGTCTTTTGCTGAGCTACATGAGTTACATCTAGAAATGAATAGTACGTGTATTACCACCTGTGGATGGACACAGCACAATGTTTGCTGGGATCTGGAGAGAGAACACGCACATGCGCACACACGAGAAATTTGTTATTTTAAGCCCTCAGCACCAAGCACGATCCTACTCTCCTTAAATATACTAATAACTAGAATGACTGTAAGTACAATTTGGGAGCGTGTGCATTATGTGTTCTAAACAGTCATTTGCTCAGGACCCATTCATGTTCTTGTTTACTGCTCTTACCTCATAGCTTGAAGACCCCCTTCTGTCCCTCACCAGATCACTGCAACCTTCCCTAGTTTCACTCTTGCACTTGACTGTCCCTGCACCAGCCCCAGGTCTTCGGTGGCTGACAAAGAGAGAACTCGGGGGCTGCTTCTTCCTGGGGCCAATCAGACTCTCCGTGTCATGCTTACCTACCCCATTCCTAATAGCTGCACTCACATAGCATAATAACTCCCACCTCCCTGCTGCTGGATAGACTTGCACTTGAGGCCACTCGGGGGAAGATCAGAAAGCATGACAGCAATGACTGTGGAGCGCGACTGCTCGAGCATGCATGAGCTGAATTCATTCACTCATCATTCATTCAAACAGACCTCTCTGAGCACCTGTTATGTGCAAGGCGCCATTCTGGGTCCTAGGAGATGGGGAATGTAGAGATGCTCCCTGCCTCCGAAGCACTGAAAGCAATTTCATAACATCACCTGATTTAGACTCAGAATTTTGAATCCAAAGTAAAGAAGACAAAGTTGTGTCAGCAGAGTGGTACTGTCAGGACATATGGAACATTGTAAATGCCTTTCTCTTTTAATTCTTTATGAGTAGCCCAGGCTGGGTAGCTCACTTGGTTAGAGTGTCGTCCTGATATGCCAAAGTTGCAGGTTCGATCCCCAGTCAGGGCACATTACAAGAATCAACAAATGAATGCATAAATAAGTAGAACAACGAATCGATGTTCCTCTCTCCAAAATCAATAAATAAATTTAAAATCACTTTAAATAGCTCTTTACAAGCAGCAGTCATATATGTTGTCTCCTTAGAATTAATGTTAGCACCCTGGGGATGGAGACTGCCAGCCCTTCAGCTTCCAGAGGAGGAGGCTGAGCTCAGGTGGTGAACTGGTTTGCCCGGGGGCCAGCCGGAGGGCATGGAGCCGGGCTCTGAGCCCAGGCACCCTCCGAGCTGCCGGAGGCTCTCTCCGCTCTGCCCTCAGTTTGTCTTTGCCCTTTCCTGCTTTGACTTCTAAACCGCTGCCGCCCTCGCTGCTCCGGTGGCCCTGTGCCCCTGGTGGCACCCTCTGCCTGGGCTCCTCCTCTGCATCCGGGAGATTCTCGGTTCTCTAACCTGATAAATTATGCTGATGGGTGAAAATAGGTCAAACAGCATATTTTCCAATCCTTTTTTAAGCTTTGGGGAGATAAAGCTTTAGTGAAAAATGAATACAAAAAACTATTTAATGGATATACCGGCAGAAGGGTAAGCTGCTTTCATTATGCAAATGCCCACCCAGCACTTGCCATCTTCAGGGCAGCGAGCTCGGAGGCCTGTGGGAGGCAGGCCCCCGTGTCCCGGCACAGAGAGCTCGGAGCGGGGGTAGCCGGGGCTCTGTCTGAGTCCCTGCTGTGAGGCTGGGCAAGTGACAAGCTCTCTGAGCTCAGTGTTTCGTGAAATGGAGATAAAAATATCTACACAAGGGTCTTGTGAGGATTTGATGGGCTAAAACATATAGACCTGCCTGCTGGGAGTTCAATTTTTTTAATGTTAGTTCCTTTCCTTCTCAGAAAGCTTACGTTCCAGTTAGGGAGCTAGAGTCACTAACACAGATTGCCCTGAGGTGAAATGTACTCCAGTAGCCTCACCCTTCCTGACATTTGCAAAAAAGCCACGCACTCTGGGGAGGTGGTAAGAGGATGGGGCACAAGTAAGAGGACAAGAGTGTGGGTGAGAGAGCAGGGACACAGGTGAGAGGACAGGGGCACAGGTGAGAGGGCAGGAATACAGATGAGAGGAATACAGGTGAGAGGGCAAGGATACAGGCGATGGGACAGGGACATAGGTGAGAGGACAGGGGCACAGGTGAGAGGGCAGGGACACAGGTGAGAGGACAGGGACACAGGTGAGAGGAGAGGAATACAGGTGAGAGGGCAAGGATACAGGTGACAGGGCAGGGACACAGGTGAGAGGACAGGGGCACAGGTGAGAGGGCAGGAATACAGGTGAGAGGACGGAGGGACAGGTGGGAGGGCAGGGGTGGAGGTGAGTGTGCAGGGGCACAAGTCCACAGCCAGGTGGGTAGGGTCAGTACATATGGGGCCTGAGAGCAGAAAAGAAGGGTTGTCCTGAGTGTCAAGGAGGGTGCCTCCCTTCCAGGGTGGTTTCCTGTCTTCCTTGCACTCTCTAAAATCATGTTTGACTTACAAAAGTAATGCACACTAGTAAAAATTAAAAACTCAAACAATGCAAAATTTTATAAATTATCACAAAATTATGTGAATTCTCTCTCAGCCCCACTGCCAGCACTAGCATTGTTAACAGTTTGGCCCGCCCTTCCACACTGCTGCCAGCACCCAGCTGAACATATTTTATATCCATCTACGGGTTTGATTTTAAAACAATGGCTTACCCTAAGAATTTGTTCTGTGACTTGGTTTTCATTGTTGTCTTTTACTCAAAGTCTGTTATCACCAACTCTCCACATCAGTAACCACAGCTCTACCTTGTTATTTTAAGACCCGTGTGATACTACACAGCACGATACCCCATAATTTATTTAACTTATTCCCAATGAATTGTCTCCAGCCTTTCACTGTTATAAACAGTGGTGTAGTTTATCCTTTAATTCAACAAATATGGACTGAGCAGCTACAGTGCACTAAGCCCAGACCGTGCTTTAGTGACTAGGAAAGGTGACAGTCCCCGTGCCCAAGGAGCCTGCAGGCCATGGGGGAAGCAGCACCAGGGCAATGATGCCACATGTAAATGTTAAATGGTGCCTGGGGCTGAGAGGTGGGCGACTTTGTCAGGAGGTAAAGCAGGGCTCCCATAGGGGATGACACTGCGGCCACAGCAGTCAGGCAGGGGGAGGAAAGTCACAGTTCTGTGCAGAGAGAGGAGTTACTGAAATCAGAGTGAAGGAAGCAGAGGCGCGTGGGACTAATGGTAGACCAGGCGTCTGGAGCGCAGAGAGAAACGGCAGCACCGCAGGGCTTGCTAGGTGGCTTGAGGAGTTCACCTTTTATCCCGAGAGCCATGCAGGCTAAGGCAGGGTTTCAGCATCGGGGCAATGTGGGGTGATGCCTGTGACCACTACCTTGATTGCAGCGATGTTCGTACGAATGTCAACCTTATCAAATTGTACACTTTATTTTCTTTAATGATTTTATTTATTTATTTTTAGAGAGAGGGGAAAGCAGGGGGAAAGAGAGAGGGAGAAACATCAATGTGTGGTTGCCTCTCACACACCCCCGTACTGGGGACCTGGCCCACAACCCAGGCGTGTGCCCTGACTGGGTATCGAACCAACAACCGGGACTGGTTCACAGGCCGGGGCTCAATCCACTGGGCCCCACCAGCCAGGGCTCAAATCGCACATTTTAAATAGTATATGCATGTTGTTGTACGTGAATTGTACCTCAACAAAACTATTTTTGAAACCCACTGGAGCACTTTCAGTTGAGGTAGAGGCATCATCCGATGCTCAAAGACCTGCAAGATGTACAGAAATGGGGCAGACACTGGAGATGGGAATCAGTCGAGGCACAAGTATGTACATGGTTAGGTAAGGGAAGAAGAGCTGGTTCCTTCATTTTAACTGTTGTGTGGCATTCTCCGGTGAGAATATATTGCAATTCATTTATCCATTTGCCTGCTCAAGGATACTTATGGGGTTGGCCAAAAAGTCTGTTACATTTCTTCCATAAAATAAAAGACATGTTTTTCATTTTCACCAATGACTTTATTGATTTGGATCTTTTGAGTATGTCGGATATCTCCCGCGTGGTATAACACTGATTGTTCTCAATTAATGTCTCAATTTAATCACTATCAACTTCAACTGGTCTACCTGACTGTGGAGTATCATCCAACAAGAAATCTCTAGTACAAAACTTCGCAAATCACTTTTGACACATTCGGTAAGTCACGGCACCTTCTCCACACACTGCACAAATCTGTTTTTGCATTTCAGTTGCATTTTTACCTTTCTTGAAATAATAGAGCATAATATGCCAAAAATGTTGCATATTTTCTTCCATCTTCAATATTAAAATGGTTGCACAAAAATTCACCAATTCTGATGTTTGTTTTTTAAAACGCACACCGACATGACAGTTGTTACAATATAATGTAATAAAATTGTTTCGAATGAAGACAACTAAGCACTACTAGGGTCACCATAAGGAAAAAACATAACAAGCTTTTTGGCCAACCCAATAAATTGTTTCCAATTGCTCAATATTACAAAATTGCCGTCGTGAACAGTCTTGTCAGTTTCACCAAGTACTTACCTGTGATAGTGTATCTGATGAAATACCTACAGGAGGAATTGCTGACTCATGGGGCATGAGTACCTTCAAGTGTTCTAAATGTTGCCAAATTTCTCTCTCCAAAGTCGTTGCTAACATAGTCACTACTGTCTTTCACCAAGCCAAAATCAGTGTGTCAGCAGGGCTGCATTCCTTCTGCATTCATTTGCTCCGGACCTGTCCCTCTACCATCAAAGCCAGCCACCTAGAATGTTCAAATCTCTCCCCTGCTTTGATAGTCCCCTGTCCCTCTCATAAGGACGGTGGGCCAGCCCAATTTCTTAAATGCTAGTATCCCCTGCTTTTTGAAAGTTTGCCATATGCCACTTCGCTTTTATGAAAGACACACATTGGTACTCTTTTCAGAACAAACCTGAAGAAATCCAAGTAGGATTTTCACTTTCATGAAAAAAGGTGAAAAGCGAAAATAATTTTCAGTGTTTTGTTTTGCAGCCAGCTGTTAAAGAGGCAACGCTCCACCTGAGCCCCTGGAGTGGCCCCACCAGGCTTCGTCCCCAAGCCACACTCGGCACCTCAACGTCAAGCCTCCAGAACTTTGCACTGGCCATGTGAGTACCTGTGCTTTCTCTCCACTCATTTTGTGCTTCGGCCAGCAACATGTATTCTCGGGTACCCGTGCTCCTAGGGGCTTTCTGCTTAGCGCAAAACTGGATGTAATTAAGCATATTTGGTATGATTTGGTAAGTTATTTTGGGACTGAAAATACTCGTTTTTTTCCATAAAAATTCAGAGTAAGCGCTTCTTTGCTTTGCACCATTTCAGCTTAGAAAGATTTCATAGGAACGCTCTGCTTTCAGATAGTAGGGAAAACCCGCCGACCACTTCCCCGACTCATCTGGTACGCCATCTTCATTGTACAGCAGGCTTTCATACATGCATGGATTTGTTTCTGGGCTCTTTGCTCTGTTCTTTCAATTATTTCCTCCCTTGTTTCTCAAAAGGCGTGGTCCGCAGGCCAGCAACACCACCACCTGTAGCTTGTTTGGGATGCAGAACCTTGAGCCCCATCCCAGCCCTTCCAAATTAGGATCTGCGATCAGCAAGATCCCCAGGGGATTTCTATGTGCATGAAAGTTTGAGAAGCACTAGTCTACCCCATGCTTTTGAAATCCTAAGCTATAGCTTTATTTCACATATTAGTATTTAGTAAGTCAAGTTCTCCTCTTTGTTCTCCTCATGTTGAAGTCATAGTTTAATTTGGGGAGAACTGGAAATTGTATAATTAAGTCATTCATAAGCTTGTCAGGTTTCACTGGTGTCCTCATTTATGGTTTTCAGTAAACTCTGGTAATTTTCTCCATAGAGGTATTATATATTCTCTTTGTAGGTTTGATTCCTAGGAAACTTACAGGTTTTGTTACTCTTGAAAATGCTATTTTGTATTACCTTTTCTAGTCATTATAGGTATATTAGAATGTAATTTGTATTTGCATATTGATCTGGTAACCTTGTGGAACATTTGTTCTTATTAGTACAGATAGTGTTTCGATAGGTTCTGTAGGTGGAAGATCATAGTATTGCCTGCGCATGGTAATAACTTTGTGTCTTCCTCTCTCATCTTTTCCCTGTTTATTTATCTGCCTCAGGTTAATCCACTAGGTAGGATTTCCAATATAATGTTGAGTAGAAGTAGTGAAGCAGAGACAGCCTTGATCCTGAACTTAAAGGAGATCATTTAAATCTCCAACATTCAATTAGATGTTTTCTGTTCAATACACTTTAAAAGTTTAAAGAAGTGTTCTTCACTTTATCATTTGCTAAGATTTTAAAAATTATAAGTGGGTGTCAAATTTTATGAATTACTTTGTATGCATCTACTGAACTGTTTAGTATGCATATGAAAAGGACTGCCAAGGAATCTCCCCCACTGATGGCAATTACACTATAGTACAGAGCTTCTACGGGGGATTCCTCTCCTTTCCTATCTGTGTTACATTGCTTCCTTATTTTAAATACTTTCCTTTTTCGGAGGCCCACTAGTAGTATTAAAGAATCCAAATGAAATTTATTGGGTTGGCCAAAAAGCCTGTATGGCTTTTTTCCATGAAATAAAAGACACATTTTTCATTTTTACCAATAACTTTATTGACTTGGATATTTTGAGTATGTTGACTATCTCCTGTGTGGTGTAACACTGATTGTTCTCAATTAACATCTCAATTTAATCACTATCAACTTCAACTGGTCTACCCGCCCGTGGAGCATTGTCCAGTGAGAAATCTCCAGCACGAAACTTCACAAACCACTTTTGACACATTCAATCAGTCATAGCACCTTCTCCATACATTGCACAAATCTTTTTTTGCATTTCAGTTGTGTTTTTACCTTTCTTGAAATAATAAAGCATAATATACTGAAAATGTGTTTTCTCTTCCATCTTCAGTATTAAAATGACTGCACAAAAATTAACCAGTTTTTGTAAGTTTTTTTTTTAATACATGCTGACATGACAGCTATCACAATACAATCTAACAAAATTGTTTTAAATGAAGTTAAAGACAACTAAGCGCTTCTAGAGCCATTGTACAGAAAAAAACCAAACAAACTTTTTGGCCAACCCAGTACGTCTCTGTTCTTCTTAAGGAGACTCAGAACATCAGCCTATTCGGTGATGTTAAGGGAAGAATGGCTGTATAAATTCAGATCAGATAAGTACTCACATACTCAAAAAGTATTTATTGAGCACCTATTATATTCCAGGTATGCTACAAGCAAGGATTATTTTTTAAGAAAGAAAGATTGAGCTCTTTTCTCAAAGAGTGAGCTTCGTGTAGTGACTAAAAGTTGGTTAGGGCATTGTCCCAATACAACAAGGTTGTGGGTTCGATCCCTGGATCAACCAATGATTGCATAAATAAGGGTCAACAAATTGATGTTTCTCTCTCTCTCTCTCTCTCTCATTCTCGCTCTCTGTTTCTCTCTCTCAAATCAATAAAAAAAGTTTTTAAAGTCCTAGATTCAGGTTGACTAGTTATAAGCAGTTACTCTTGAGTAAACCACTTAAAGCTCTTTGAACCTCAATGATCTCATTTGTAGAATGGAAATAATAGGTCATTCTAATGGATTTTTCAATGATTGAGATGCTTTTGGCTACAAGTAATTCAATTTAAACAATAAGGAAAATATATCTCTTCACATGAAAAGTTCTGATCCTTCTGGGTTGGTTACCTCAGTAATCAATGATACCATCAAAGATTCAATTACAATATTTTCCATTTCTTGGTTCTGACATTTTCTTTATGTCCTCTTGTTCTCAGGCTAACTCCCTTCCTAATTATAAAATGACTGTTAAAATTTCTGGCACCTAGAAGTTCTCGAGAAGCACTGTCCCTTTCCCCATGCGCCCCCCGCCCCCCATTTTAGACTTCTCTTAATACCCTATTGGTTAGAATTTTACTGCGCATCCTGGCTGAAACAGATCACTCTAAGAAAAATGGACTGAGTAATTGGATTAGACCAATTCAGATAAAGCTTTTCTTGAGTTACTGGGAAGAGTAGTAGACACTCCAGTGAACTGGGGGCTCTGCCAGCCATGAAGAGAGAACCTGGCTGTTCGGTGAATGACAGGAGCCTTCAACACAGGGCCGTAGTAAAACTGGAATGAGGTCATTTGTGTAAGGCTCTCGGAATGGCACCTGTGACATAGTCAGCACTCAGGTGGATGTTAGCTAAACATACTTCTCATGTATTTCCCTATTACGTTATAAACTGTGTTTTTCCTACAGTGTTGAATGATAATTATAATCAAGGTAACCACAGACTACAAAGGGGCCCCTAACCTGGTGTGGACAGAGGGATGGAAGAGTGAGGAGGGGTCCAGAAAGTCTTCTCGGGAAGAGGTGGCCTTGAGCCAACTGCTGAAAGACAGATAGGAATTGCAGATTAACAACTGAACGGAGGGCTTGGGCCTGGGGCTTGGAGCTGGGGCTTTCTCCTTCCTGCCCTTGAAAATGCCTGGGGAGGAAAATGTGTGGGGAAAGATGCTGAAAAAGCAAAAAGAGAAAGCTGCAGCTCGCCGTGCCTGGGAGGCACGGTGATGTCCGGACACTTAAACGTCTTAGACAAATCGATCTTGATAGCTTGTCTAACTTTATTATCTTCCTGGTAAAGAAACCAGAAAGACAGAAGAGAGCACTGGTTCAGAGAGGAATTACGGAGTTGGAGAAAAGAATCTTATATTAAGTAGCCAGTTTTTGTTTTTATTTATTTATTAACTTAAAATGCTTGAATTAAATTTATTGGGATGACATTGGTTAATAACACTATATATGCTTCAAGTGTACACTTCAATAACACACCATCTGTATATTGTAATGTGCACTCATCACCCAGTCTAGTCTCTGTCACCATATATTTGACCCCTTTTACCCTCTTCAACCTTCCTCCACCCTTCCTCTCCTCTGGTAACCACCTGCCCATTGTCTGTGTGTAGGCATTTGTTTCGTTTTGTTTGTTCATTTGTTGCTTTCTGTTTTAGATCCCACTTATGAGTGAAATCATATGGTCCTTGTCCACTTCTGTCTGACTTATTTCACTTAGCATGATACTCTGAAGATCTAGCCATGTCATCACAAACGGCAGGGCTTCATCCTTTCTTACGGTAGCCAGCTTTTGTTTCAAGATTTTATTTATCTCTAAAAGAGAGAGGGGAAGGGAGGGAAAAAGAGAGGGAGAGATACATCCATGTGCAAGAGAAACATTGATTGATTGCCTCTAGCGTGCCCCCATCAGGGGACCTGGTCCACAACCCAGGCATGTGCCCTGACTGGGAATTGAACTGGAGACCTTTTGGTTCGTAGGCCGATGCTCAATCCACTGAGCCACCCCAACCAGGGCAGTAGCCGGTTTTTTAAATGAGAAAAATTTCAAGGTCATTTAACAAAGTCATAGCAATATCAAGGGCAGATTGGTTGTACCAAAGGACAATTGCAGCAGGACAATCTAAGATGCCAGGTATGTTGACCATCAATCAAAAGAGGAAAGAAAAAGAAAAGACCTGGCACATTTAAGAAGCAAATGGTAAGGGTCCATTTCTCTCTGAATTTGGAATAGTCAGAGGTAGTGTTTCATGGGGCCACCTGACAGGTAAGCAGGAAACAGAGTCAACTGTTTGGAGGGATGAGCAGAACAGAGTGTGAGGGGGGAAGGTCAAGTAGGACTTTAAGTTCTTACTCTAAACAGTTAACCCTGATGATATGTTTCATTCAAACCACAAAGATGCAAAATACAGTTTGCCCACTGCTTAGTTTTGGATAACATTTTTTCCCACCAGAAATGAAAAGCAGGCTAGATGCCATGTTGGCGGGTGGGGGAGTAGAAATTGATTCTGAAAGTTGGAGGGAGCCACTGCTGGGTAGGCAGCCTCCCTCTTTGGGTTGTTGTCCCCTCCTCCCAGGCCCGGGACGTCCTACCAGATCACCCAGAAGGAAGACCAACACGCCCAGTGGTGCAATGTCTTTCATTCTGATAAAGCGATAAATGTATCTATGCTCGTAAATACCTGCTGCAAGAAATCGGATGTGCTGACACTACCTTGCAGTAAGAACTTGCAGATAACAACTCTATCGTAAATAACCAGTTTTGTCAAGGGCAGAGCGGGGCCCTTGCCAGCCTCTCTAGGACTGCCGGTGGCAGATTCCTCAGTGATTTCTGGTGGGCTTAGGCCCCTCCAAAGACAGTGGCGACCAGAAAGCACCGGCCCTGTGACAGCATCTACCACAGTTCAGTTTGCTCTAGGCCAGAAAGGGCAGCTCCTTCTGAACGCTGTCCAAGAAGGAACATCCTGCCAAGACAGAATGTTCCAACTCTGCTACACCCAGAAGATATAAAACAACCGATATGTTTGAGAGAAGTAGCAATCAAGGGAGGGAAAGCAAATAATTTTGTCCTCCAGTGCTTGGCTGAAAGTTGAGGAGGAAGTGAGAATGCCCACCTGGCCTTCTGTGGAGCTGTGGGGCCCAGCCTTGACCCTCGCATTCCAGCCCTCGGCAAGGGCACCGTCCCCTGTGGGAGAGGCCCTGCTGAGGAGGTGACCAGGGACTTGAATGGCAAGGCCTGGGAAAAACTCTTCCCTTCTACCTTTCCTGCACCCCTCAAGCCTGTATACTTTGATTTAAAAAAGTGAGAAAGTAAACTGTGTGTCTGAGGGGTCACTACCGTCCTTTCAGGATGTCCATCTCCTGCCATCCTCTTCTTAAATCTCACCTGTGGAGACACCAGGTTGTTTCCAGCAGCCCACACGTAACACATCACTGCGCCGCTGCTGGCCTCTGGCTACGCCGGATCCCTGTGGCCTGCTCCACCTGTCGACTCCGTTATGAAAGCCGGAATCGGAGCTTGGCCCAGGTGCCGCGGCACCCTGAGTTTCCTTTACATGAGACACCGCCCTGTGCAGGAACTACTACCTGTCTCCTCTTCCACCCTGGGACCTTTGCAAAGACTAGGACGGAGTCTTACACACGGGTGTGTATTCTGGTACCAGCATGAGCCTGCGCAGAGTAGGTGCTCACGAACGTGCAGAGGAACCGGCGAGAGCAGCGGGGAGCTGGCGCCCCAGCCTCCCTCCGCACCTGGCGCCCCCTGCAGGCCTGGGGCCTGGCCCTGCAGGCCAGCCGCAAACCCGGACCAGGTTCAGAAGGGCAGAGGGAAATGAACCCAGATCACTTGCTTCTCAAACGTTCAGGGCCTTCCCCATCTCCCTCTCAGCAGCGGAAGACTAACGTTACAAAGAGATTCCCTCTTGACACAAGCTTCGACCGTGAGCGCTCGGGCAAAGCTCTGCGTTCCTTCCATCGTCAGAGCTTTTCTGTTTCAGCCCCGGGAGATGCCACTGAGGAAAAGGAGGGCTCTTCGGCAGGCGGATTTCTGAACAGGAGGGACACTTTCCAGCCCTGGGCATGGCTCTGCCCTGGGTGCCAAGGCCGATTTCTCTGGGGGGGGAAGCACCTTACAGGGGAACGAGGAGGCCGCATTCCCCGAGCAGAAAGACACTTTAAAGGGCGGCTCTGTCAAGGCAATGAAAGACTCTGTGTCCAGAAGGACCCAGGGGTCAAGAAGGAGTGACCCTGAACTCGAGAAAGAAAAACAAAATCTCTGGAGTTTATAAGTCCTGGTTATCTCCCCGCTCCAGTCCCAGGTGACAGCACAAGTGGAAGCTACACCGTTGTTTCTCTTATCAGCAACTATATGCTTCTGCGACCACAGAAAGGCCGGGCCTGTGCCATCCTCCTCATTTCTCACCCCTTTCTTCCACGCTCTCTCCTTCCTCCCGCTTTTTACCACCCCTTTCGCCATTTACTTTTTCTTTTACCGTTAAAAAATCTTTCCCTCTCTCTCTCTCTCTGAAGCATGTACACACATGTGCCCTCACTTCCCATTCACATCGCTCAGCCTTCCTTGCCCACGGAGTCCCTGGACCCCAAATCACCCTCCCACACACCCAGTCCCTGAGCCCTCCCTTCTCGGACCCAGTCTGCGAGCTCACTGAAGAGATTTAGCTGAATCCTTCTTGAATTGAACTTACATTTATCTCAGAATTTATTAAGCACTACATAAAAGGCTCTATATTTTTTTAAAAAAAGGTATATATAGCCCCATCTACTATATATAAGGCCCTGGACTGAGGGCCGAGGTTACCAAGATGAGTAAGGTGTTAGGGTTTATTTGGGAAGACACGTATAAACCTATACTTTGGATACAACAGGTAAGTTGTAAGAGATGTTCACCAACCGTGACAGCCAGGGTGGGCACCTATTCTGGGAGCTAAAGGGAGGCTTCCAGGAGAAAGTGATGCCAGGTGAAGAAAGACGGGGAGAAAATTCCAGAAAGAAGCAGCAACGTAAACAAAGGCATGGAGACAGGAAATGGTGTGGCTTATGAGAGGAGCCGGCCGAGGAGTCCAGAACTGCTATGTGGGATGTTACCAGAGATGAGTCTGTTGAAGTACTAGGAGGAAGCTCTAGAAGCCCTCTAAGCTAGGCTAAGGGCTTGGACTCTCTTTTGTATAAGAAAGGGACCTCATCACATGACAATTAGTTACTTGCAGAGTGGAGGATGGCTGCACGATGGGAGGGGGGGGATTTGGGGAGCATCGCCAGGAGGCATTTGCCATACCCCAGTCCAGAAATGATGCGGGCATGGGCGGGTCAGGCGTGGTGAGGATAGATGGGAAGCAACAGGTTCAAAGCATGAACAGTTAAAAAAAAAAAAAGTCATCACTCTTTGGTGGCTCCCTGGAGCAGGGAGTAAGTGAGGCAGAGTCTAGGGTGATCCCACCCCAGTTTCTGGCCCAGGCCCCTGTGGGGAGGGACCAGTGCTGGTCAAGGGCGAAATTCCAAGTTCCAGGATGAGAGGAAGACCTTCAGGGGCTGCAAACACAAAAAGGGTATGGTGTCTTCCCCATGTATGTATTGAAATAGAATCAATGCCAATTTATGGTTGTAATGAAGGTCGACAGAATTTTGAATTTTCCCAAGTTATCCATTTAACCATTTATTTAGTGTACGTGCATATGTATATACATACGTGCGGGGTTTTTTCATTATTTTTTCTTCACAACACCTTTGCTCGGGGTACCCTGCGCACCTGTCTTGTCTGCCTGCTGCCGGCTGCAGTGGGTGTTAGCAGTGAACGGGACCTGAAGAAGTGATGGGCCAGTGTCGCCTTGAAACTCAGGCGAGGGGGCAGGAGAGCAAGAGGGAGATCTGAGGATGAGGGAGGGGAAGTTTGCGTTTTAGGGGAAGAGTCCTGGTTATGCTTATAGACTGAGGGGGTGGAATGCAACAAGTAAATAGGGCAAGGTTGAGGGAGGAGAAGGGATTGGTGGGGCAGAATCCAAGTGACAGGAAGTGGAAGGTGAAGGGAGCCCTTGGCTTTGACATCAGGAAGGACCGCTCAGCCAAGGCCAGAGGAAATGAGATGCAGGTATGGATAAATACGTAGGTGGGATGGGAAGTTGGGGGCCCCCGATGTCTCAGAGAAGGAGACATCGTGAGGGTGGTGATTTGTGGGTTTGGAGTCAGAGGAAGACTTGACACCTGTATTAAAAGAAAGCGGACCCAGGACAGCATCTCCTCTGCCCACATTTCCTCAGCTCCTCCTCCCCTCGCTGTTTCCACTCTCCCAGAACTGCCATCAACAGCAGCTTAACCAGGAGGTTAAACCCAGGGCAAAGGTGATGCATGAGGGGGCCACTGTGGAGACAAAAGTCACACCACCCCCTGCAGGGACCACCCACATTCCTTGGCCGTGGCCTTTGCTGCTGCCCTGGCTCATAGTGAATTGTCATCCAATTCCATGTCCATAGGCTGTTTGTCAGTTTCTCTCACCAGCTGTTTACTTGAACATCATCTTCATGCCTCTTCCCCATCCTGGATTAATTCTATTGTAGGCTGAGTGCAATTTCCCGATACATATTCATGGGTTTCTGTCTGCTCAGAGCTATTGCACGATGCACACAGCACGTGTTCTCTCTCTCTCTCTCTCTCTGGGCGCAGTTCCAAACAGCTCACAGCTCACCCGTGCTCAAAAATTTTCTGAGGTTTTGTGCTATATTTTAAAAACTTATTGAAATATTATATTCTTCCCCATAAGAGATTTATTTTTGATATCATACAAATATATTTTAAACCATATACCGGCAAATATAACTGACATTCCAAGGCGATATTCCGTGTCTGTCCCGTGGGTCCTTGAACCCTGCCATGCCCTGCTGAGCACTCTCCGGGCACCCGCACCTTGTTCGAGAAATATCGATCTGTAAATTACTGCTTTCGTCTTTCTTCTTTGCAAGCCCACCAATGCACTGTCAACAACACAGCGATATGTTCATGTCTGATGTAGGTGTGAGGTGATTGCACTAGACGGATAGAATGTTGGAAAATGTAGGGACAGTAAAACACAGCTGGTCCACCTGGAGCCCAGAGAGGGTAAGTGACTGGCCCAAGGTCCCAGAACTGGGACTTGTCCCCGAGGTGTCCTGGGTCTCAGTCAGGACTCTTCCATTCTGACATATCTTTGATGTTTTTCAAGATCCCATTTGGTTCTCAAATTATGAGATTTTTATATAGGGGTAGAAGCTAACCCCTGTGCACTCTTCAAGAGACCATCCCTTCTAGAACCCATTGCTCTTTATCATTGTTCTTTGTCCAAGCAGTTTTTTAAAAAGAAATTAATTATTGATTTTAGAGAGAGAGAAAGGGAGAGAGAGAAACATCGATTTGTTGTTCCAACCATTGATGCATTCGTTGGTTGATTCATGAACGTGCCCTGACAAGAGATCAAACCTGCAGCCTTGGTGTGTGGAGGCGATGCTCTGCCCAACTGAGCTCCCAGCCGGGGCCCATCCAAACAGCGCTCTATCCCTCTTCAAGATTGCACGTGTGTCCTAGACTAACTGAATTCATTAACACTTTGAGTAAGTCAATTCAATCCTTACATATGACTAGTTCTTGGTGATTGGATATACACTATTAGCTCCAATACCATTTATGTTTATTTATTTAAATCCATTAAACCTTTTGGAGGAAGTAAGCTCTTGGGGCATTACCCTGTCCTCTACAGAATATTCCTCCTTTTATTTCTCCTAAACTGGCCTCTTCCAAGTTGAAAGAATTGTTCCTTATTCCTACTCTCTCAGGCCAGCTGCAGGAATCATTCTAGTCGTGCCTGTGATGGTTTTATTCATGTGCTTGGCTCCGTCACAGTGTGCAGTTTATCGTGGGCCCACCTCGGTCCTTACCTAAAGCGGGTCCTTGCCAGGAAGACCTCACTGAAATATGGTTCCCACGGACTCCAGTGATGCCCTCAGAGCTCACACCTGCACGTTAGGGAAGGGAAGACTGTCAGAGGGTTCGCGAAACAAAATGAAATGACGTTCCCCTTTAATTAAGGATTTTACTTTCAAAAAAAGGGAAGGGGTGCGAGCTGAGACAACTGTTTTATTCTTCAAAACCTACCTCCTGTCGCATCACATCCCTTCCGCGTTCCCTGTGTTCCATCTCACCCCAAGTAACCCCGCCCCGTTTACCCTCCCACAGGCTGGGGCAGCCCCCCGCCGGCTCCCGTCAGTGGCCTGTCTAATTACCTGCCCTGTAGCAGCCAGGAGGAGACTAGCCCCAGCTGGAGCCCAGCTGCAGAGAGATGAAATATTAAGACGTTTTCCTTTCTTCCGAGTCCTCGTTAATTCTTCCTGGTGGTGATTAGCCAGTTATTTTTAGCTCGATTGAAGCTCCCTGGTTAGCATTCAGGGCCGGTTTAGACAGCACTGAGGCGCACTCAACATGTTAATGCTCTGGTTCCATTTGGGCCCATTGAAGTGGCTGAAAAGAACTTGCAGAGGGGCCCATCCCCCGGCCTCCCAGGTGCACCTTCTCCTGCTGCTGCTCCCTTAAGTGTTGGCTGCTGTCCAAAGGGCCTGCAGCTCTGGGGCCCAGGACAAAGTCTTACCGGAAGGATCTGGAAAATGAGCAATTTGGAAGCCATAAGAGGAGACAGAAATAACTGCACCAGGAGCCAGGGCACCAAGCTTTCATTCTGGACTTTGTCACCTACCAGCGGTGTAACACTGGGCAAGACACCTGCCTTTCCTGAGCCACGAGTAAAACAGTGGCTGGAGCAGTCGGCCCCTAAGTTCTCTCCAGGACTAAGATACTCCAGAGTCACCGAGCCTAAAAAAGGAACTGAGCGTAAAGACACTCGCGCCTGCGTGAGGGCACTTGGGTGCCTTCTTTCTCGCTCCACACCCCTGCCTCTGCCTCCTTCCTGTGCGTGTTCATCCCTGGTGTGAGTGCTTCCCAGAGACCTCCCAGGGGTGCTGGGCAGGCTCAGAGGGGAAATAAAAGGGCGTCGGGGGAGATTGGGCACCTTGGTGCAGTTCCGTAAACAAGATGGAGGCAGGCACTGGGCCTCAGAATGCAATCTCACTCCAGTCTGTTTAACCAGCCTAGGAATGATGAATTCTAAGTTATGGATCTTGTTATACTTCCTCGAGCAAGTGTAGACTCTAAGCCAGCTCAGGGGGGACATGTGCATGGCCGTTGTTCCCAGTGGCTCCCCTTGCCTTGGGGAGGCGGCAGGGCCAACCCTCCCCTGGGGTGCTGAGTCCCCCTTTCCTCGTTTGTAACGTATGGTGGATTGTCACAGGATAAATATCATGAAGTCGCATATATAATTTGGCCCAGGGCCTTGCACGCAGTAGGTGCCACTGCCTTTTTATTAGCTCTGGTTTGAAATTCGATAACAACAGCCACCGTTGACTGAGTGCTCCTGCTGGGCCAAGTAGAGTGCACGACGAGTGTGCCCGGCCCTTTATAACAAGGAGCATCCCCCAGACTAAAAGTTGAGAAATGCAGGGGGGGAGGGGAAGCCCCTTTCAGGAGCCCACAGTGTAAGTGTGATGCCGAACTTGAACCTAAGCTCTCTAGGCAAGAGTCTGAACTTGCCACCGAATATACATACATGCACGGATACAGGTGTGGTGATGAAAACAATGGAATATTACTCAGCAGTGAAAAGGAATGAAATCTTACCATTTGCAACAGTATAGGTGGACCTAGGGGGCATTGTGCTAAGCGAAATAAGTCAGACACACACACACACACAGTATGTCAATATAAAGATGATTTTTCTAATGTGTGTATCCTTCAGGGTTGTACTAACTTTTAAAATTTCTATATAATGTATGTCAATTATATCTCAGTAAAAATTCACTCATGTGAGGGATATAAAACTGAAACTCAGAGACACAGATAAACATAGTATGGTGGTTACCAGAAGGCGGGGGTTGGGGTGGGTGACAGAGAGTAAATACATGATGATGGAAGATGATCTGACTGTGCGTGGTGGGTACACAGTGTAATATACAGATCGTGTGTCACAGTAAGGCACACTTGAAACCTATATGACCCTACTAACCAATGTCACCACAATAAATTTAATTTTAAAAATTCCTGTAAGCCCTGTACAAAGTATATTTTAATAGATATTTTACTGATAAGTCAAAATGACAGCCAGTCCCTTCCTCATGCCCTTTTTTCTGTCGTTACTCTTGTACAGAAGCTCACAAAAAGTTTGTCTATATCCCCAGCCTAGTTCTGCATCCCCCCATCTCATTTGCAAGCTCATGGATTGTGATATCTGCACAATTTTGTTCAAGCCAAGTCAGCTAAGGACCCTTCCGTTCAAGGTTCCTTCAGCACCCAGAGGTCTCCTAGGCTGCCTGCCAGTCAGAGCCCCAGGCCTTCCTTTCACTCTCTGTCACCTGTGTTGCTGCTGTTACCAGCCCCCCTTTTCCCCTCCCCCAGGCTTCTTCGAGGACACAGCTCTCACTGGGCTGACCTCAGGTCCCTCCATGACCAGGTCGCAATAGGATGGCCATTTCTTTCTCATTTTTTCAATAGTCATCGTGTGTTTATAACATTAGTTGGCATTTTATCTCATTTTTTCCACTTATCTCCCAACCCTCTCCCCTTGGTAACCATCAGCGTGCACTCCCTATCTATGGGCCTGTTTCTGTTTTGTTTTGTTTATTCATTAGTTTTGTTTTGGATTCCGCATATAAGTGATGGTATCTGCCTTTCTCTGACTTATTTCACTTAGCATAATGCCCTCTAGATCCATCTGTGTTGTCACAAATGGCAAGATTTGTCTTTTTTAATTGCGGAGCAATATTCCATTATATAGCACATCTTCTTTATTCATTCCTCTGTCGATGGGCACCTCGGTCGTTTCCACACCTAGGCTATTGTATATAATGCTATGATGAGCATAGGGGTATAGCTATCTTTTCAAATCACATGATTTCGTTTTCTTTTGGTAAATATCCCAAGTGGAACTGCAGAATTGCTGGGTCTCATGGCAGCTCTAGTCTTAATTTTGGGGGTAAGGACAGTCACTTCTGAACTAAGTCCAAAGCCTAACAGACACGAGGACAGTCAAGCATCATTAACCTGTGGCTGCGAGTTCACCTTTAAGAGGCCCCCACTGGCTGTGCCCGGGCTGTACCCTGATTGATCTGTAATCCCTCAGGCAGTCAAGGCACCATGCCTGGGACGGAGACCTCCAGTGGAGCAGGCTGGCTGGCTCTGCAAGGCTGGGGCGGGCCGACCAGGCCTCTCTGGCTGGGCGCCCCCAGCAGCCTTACCCTGCCGTACCTCCCCGTTCTCCCTCTGTTGCAAACACAGCCCCACCCAGCCGCTGCAGCGGGAGAGGCCGTGAAGCTGCTGCCGCTGCTGCTGTCTGACGAAGGTCAGGGAGGAGCCGAGCACAGAGCGTCGACCGGAGGAATAGCCCTTCTGCGAGCAGGTCCTAGAAGGGGACCCGGCCCTCTGACACGTGCCCTTCACTCTCTCTGAGCTTTGGGAATTGAAGGCAACTCTTGTAAATCCTCTAATGCTTGGGGCTACACATTTTATTGTAACCATAAACAGCACCCAATGCCACAACAGGTGCACCTGGGCACTTGGCTAAATAATAAATGCGGCTGGTTTTGTTTCCTATACATTCAGCCCAGCAGGTCCCTGAACAGCTGGGGTGGGAGTGGGAGGCAGTTTGTAGAACCTCAGGGTTGTGTTGCCGCTGCGACAGAACCAGAGAAGGAGTGTTCCCACCTTGGACTCAGGAGTGCAGTGAGGATGTTGACACGCGGCAGTTCTTCCACACCTGCATGGTCTGGGGCCCCGTTCAAATACCAGCTCAAATATCAGTGTTCCAACTGTGTGCCCTTGGGCAGGCCACTTAGCCGTTCTGAGCCTCTTTACTCACTGTTATGCAAGCACTGATGTTCAAGGTAATTCCGAAGCTTAAAGGAATTAAGGGCCCGGGTATGGGCCTGAGCTCCCTCTGTCAATACTCTGCCCACACCCCTGGGGTGGTGTTTAGAAAATCTGTGTCTGAAGCTTGTTCTTGGTCAGAGATCCTTGCTTGGGCCAGAGTTAGAAGAGAGTTATGATACTGAAATGACCACGCTGTAAGATATACGGAGGTCTGTCCAGGGAGTGTCCAGCCACATAAGTGAAAAAGAAACATTTATTGAAGAAGATACAGGATAAAAGAAACATTTGTACGTGGAACAATGATGCCTCAGTCCCCTTCAAAGTAGGCACCTTGGGACCTCACACTGTTCTCCCAGCCTCTCTTCCACTATTCAAAACACTCTGCAAAATCCTCTGTTGGAATCGCCATCTGCTGCCCCAGCATATTTTCCTGAATCTCGATGGTCTGAAATCTCTTCCCTTTCAACGTTTATTTTAGTTTTGGGAAAAGTCAGATATCTTTGTTGATTGCGGCCTACACACATTCAGCATTCTCTGGCATTCTGCTTGTTGCAGACCTTCCAGAACGTGGGTCACCTTCAACAGCTTCTCGACCATCTTTGAAGCGTTTGTGCCACATTTTATTTGCACTGCACTCATTACCTCATCCCTGAAAGCCTTCTGAATCACCCGAATAGCTTCTATGGAGGAACATTCAAGCTTAATGCAAAGTTTGATGCAGATTCATTGCTCTGTTTGCTCAGTCACTTTGAACATGATGGCCACACAGCACACATGTTCACTCAGTGGCATCTACTGCCCCCACTGACTAGTACAGTGAAGTTGTCATGGTTCATGCAGGCACATTCCAGTCCACTGTCCTCGGCTGCCAGGTTACATCGATGTCACTCAAACTGTTCTCATTATATTAACAATGACTGGACTTTTTCCAGACATACCTTGTATAAATGTCTGATCACTGTATTGTACACATGAAAGTAATAATATTGTATGTCAGGTATAATAGGGAAATAAATTATTTTTTTTTAAAAGAGTTATGGGCTGCCTCAGAGCCACTGAGAGGGCTACTATTTAAAAAAAAAAACAAAACAAACAGAAAATAAGTGTTGACAAAAAAGTGCTGAAATTGGAGCCCCTGGGCATTGTCAGTGGGAATGCAAAATGGTACAGCTGCTGTGGAAAACAGCTTGGAGGTTCTTCAAAAAATTAAAGCTACCATATGATCCAGCAATTCCACTCCGGGTCTATACCCCAAAGAATCGAAATCAGGGCAACGAAGAAAGATTTGCATATGTATATGATGAATTCTAAAATTTGGATCTTGCTGTATTCCTCAGGCCAGTTCAGAGGGGCTCAGCAGTCCAAACGAGGCCTGGTCATCAGTGGTCCATTGGGCTGAGTTTTGACCTCACCTTCCAGAGTCTCCAAATGAAACAGGGTGCGTGTATGTGAAAATGTCGACCTCTCTCCTTTGTTTTGTTTTCTCTACAGATGTAGATACATCTGTAAATTATCTACAATTTACTATTCTAACAATAATTAGAATAGTAAATGCTATTAGAACATTCACCTGAGCTTTGCCTAGATCATCACCTTCAATTTTTATAGCAACCCAATTTAGTATATATTATTACCCTCAATTTACAAGTGCGGGAACCAAGTTCAGGGGATTGAGCAAGAACTGAGTGAGTGATGTCATTAACTAGCTAGTGCCTGGCACGTAGCTTTGGTGATCATGCAGGCCAATGCCGGGCACAGGGTATAGATGCATCTGGAACACCTCTGTGGTCTCTGTGGATCCCCAGGACCTTTGAGGAGACACCCACAGTGTGAGAGGCTCAAAGTGGAGCCTTGAGTAGACTCAGGAGTTCATGAAAAGGAGGGGGCACTGAACTGCTCAAAAAGGGGGAGTTAAGGAGCATAAGTTCTAGGGAACAGGAGGTAAATAGTAGATTTAAATGAAAAAAAAAATTCATTAGAAGGGGAAAAGGGACATGCAGTTACAAACGAAGAGTTCCCAATGCAGGTAAAAGATCATTAGTCTGGGGAAACCCTAGGTAAGGAATGCTATTGTAAATATTTAAATCCATATCCTGATAGCTAATATTTATTGAGCTCTGATTGTGTGCCAGACACTATTGTAAATTCTTTACATATAGCAATGCATTTAATCCCCACAACAACACTATGTGGTAAGTGCTGTTCATTATACTCATGTTATAGATGAAAAAACTGAGGCTCAGAGAGGGGACATGACAGCCCACTGTCATAGAGCCAGTAGCAGAGCCCGGATGCAAATCCAGATAATCTGGCTGCAGAACCCAAACACCCAACCCCCACTCTGTCTGGTTTGGGGACGCCAGAGTAATTATCCAACCAAAATTATTTGTCTTTAGTCATAGGCATGAGTAGCTGTCTTGCTCGGTCAGAAATGGTTACTGACATCCATGTTTTGCGCATTGTGCGTGTCCCAGACGCTCACAAAATGCCCGTAGTTGAGTGTGAGGAGCTGTAAGTGGGGAGGCTTAGAACAAGCAATGATGCTAAGTGTTTCCAACAAAAACTCATGGCTTCGCCCCTACAGATCTTTCATTCACCACACAGCCAGTGGAGATCCTGAAAGGAACTAGCAGAGATGAGAAGGGATCTAAATCCACCAGGATGTGACATTTTTAAGTGACAGAAACCCAAGTCAAACTAGCTTAAGCTCAGAAGAAAATCTCCCGGCTCACCGAGCAAACTTCAGTGCCGGCCAGGAGTGGGCTGGCTTGACACACAGGTGCTGCCCGGGAACCCTCTTTGGGCGGAAGTCTCCAGCTAAGGTCCTGCCCTAGCCTTAGTGAGTCTTCCTTAAATTTGGCCAAAGGCCATTTGCGTGAGAATCATTTAGAGGAGTGAGGAAGAGGAGCAGGTTAAAGTAAATTTCGGGAAGGGATTCTTGCCCTACTGAGGACGCTGGGGATGTGGTCCAGGGACCTGACCAAACAAACTTCCCAGGTGACTCTAGCAATTCAAAATCTGAGAACCACTGCCTAAGTTACAGCAGCAACAAAAAGTGTCACGTGATCTGTTCCCCTGTCCTGTCTCGTGGAACCATGTTCCTTTCCCAACAGCTTATTGCGTAGTTACCCGGTCGTGTGATCATATGAATAAGTTATATTCCCCACTAGACTGTAGGCTTCATGAGAGTAGAAACTACATCTGTTGGTACAACTTCCTTCATTGTATCCCCATTAACTAAGCTCAGTGTCTGGTGCTTAGTGAGTTCTCAATAAATATTGGGTGAATGAATGCATGAATGAATGATTGAATATAATGACTATGGCCTACAGAGTAGGTTCACATACTTTTCTCATTTAATCCACACAACCCCCACCCCATGAGGTAGGTAGTCTAGACATTATTTCACTTTTCAGGTAAGAAAACTGAAACCTAGAGCCAAATGACTTGCTCAGGTCTTGTACATAGTAAGTGATCTCTCAGCTGTTGGTTTGTGGTCTTCCAATGGACTCATTCAGACAAGGTGGTACAAGGATCTAGTGGAGTTGCCAGGTGGTCATAAGTAAGTCCGCAGAAAGGCGAGGTGGCCCGCATAATCCCATTCCCCAGCTCATCCACAAGCCTCATTCCTGGGCACTGCTTTATATTTTATTTATCTCAAAAAGAAGAGTCCCGTTACTCAGAGATCTGTAAATAAGGTCTGATCTGCAGACAATGGGACAAAGAACCTCACATTACATCCAAATAGCCCAGGCCCATCAGAACCACAACACACCCACATAGAGAGGGGTGGGGGCGGTGGGCAGCCCATGTCACCATTATGATAGTGGCGAATATCAACAATGACCTTTAAAGATGCCACAGGACTTCTAGGTGTTTTGTCGTCCAAAGTTTCAATAAATACTGAGCACCTCCCATGCCCCTAAGAGTCTGCGGGGGACAATGGAGGGAAGACTCAGACCCTTACCTGGAGTGGTAAGCAACCTTCATGTTGGAAAGACTGCGACGTTAGGACATAATGGGTGAGAAAACAAAGAATGTGTCACGTGAGGGTTTTCATGCTGTGGGAGGCCAAGGGCGGGCTAAAGATCAAAGAAAGTGTCATAAAAAAGTATGACTTGGTCTGGAGAGACTTGTAATTTTAAAAGGCTGTAAAGAGAGGGAACATTCCTGAGAAGGCAAGAATGAGCTTGGCATGAGAGGGGAAGAGGGCAGAGGTTCCAGGGGCAGGAGGAGGCCAGCCAGGTGGCTGCCTGGGCGCTCGCTCTGCCCCTGGCTCTGCCCCTCGCTCGCTGGCGCTTTCATTTCCTCTCCTTCCAGGGGGATGATCATGATGATTATAATAGCAAATACCTTAAAACTAATAAACGTCTCAATAATCTACCTCATGGGGTTGTCAAATAGTGAAACGGCTTAGTATATGCAGAGCGCCTAAAAGTATAAATGATATCTGTTATCCTTCAACCACATTCCTTGAGCTTCTGCTGTGCGGCGGGCATCAGTGTGGTCGGGATGAAAGATAAGGTGCTTCCTCTAAAAGATCTCCCGGGAAGGAGGAGAGAAAGCCAGGTAGGTCAAACACAGCACAATTGCCGGTGCTAGATACACAGCAGAGGGCCTAAGGGACTCAAGGACGGGTCCCCTGGAAGCCTGCCTGGAGGCACCCCTAGAAGACTTCTCAGAGGAGGTGACGACTGTGGAATCCAAAGTGAGGAGTTTCTCATATGAAGAGAGGAAGGCGAGAAAGGACCGTGGAGGCAGAGGAAGCACCAGGCACTAGAAACGTTGTACCAAAAGTAATGGACGAGAGGGATAAGCAGTGTGCCACGTGAGGAGAATGGCGATTGGAGAGCTAGGTCGGGGGAGGGTCTGGAAGGCCTTGGTGCTACAGGGAGTAATTAAAGGGGCTTAAGAAGGGGAGTTGGGGGGCAGGCGGAGGCTGGATCTTCACTGAGTGGAACGGAGGCTGAGAGAGCCAATCCCCATCCTCCGTCTGAGAATTGATGAGTCCCCTCCGCCGTTGCCCACCAGCCTGCCATGTCATACACTCATGGACCAGCCACAGCGCTGCAGAGAGGGACAGGTTAATAGACATGTTAAATCATTTATTCGACAAATATTTATTGAGCCCCTACTGCGTGCAGGCACTGCTGAACCAGGGGAGCTCAGGTCCCAAGTGCAGAGCCCAGGTCCCTCTCTTGCAGCTCAGACAAAGACAGCACCTGTCTCTCCTCGGCAGAGTGGAAGCTACTTGTGCACAAGAACAAGCAGCCTGGGGTTGGGTGGGCTGGGGCTTGAGGTAAGGCACTGTCTTTGGCCACCCTGCCTCCTATAGGAAGAAGTGTGTCTCACCCATCAGTCTTCTCCTTGACAGGGTGTCACCATTGAAATGGGAGCAGGCAGGTTTTGAAGTGTGCAAGCAGAGGTGGACTGGGAACCCCAGAGAAGTCCCCATCTCCTGCAAGACCGGCAGACTAGCAGCGGGGATAGTTTGTGAAAGTTTAGATAAATAGACACTCTCTTGTTCCCAGGCTATACAAAACCCATTCCACAAATGCTTCAGGACTGGCCTGCCGGGCATTGTCCCATGTCAAGGAATGCGTTCTTTGTTAAATCTCTTAATCCTGCTGTCTCTTATCTGGCCCCCTTCCCCAGATTCCCACAGATTCCTAGGGAGTGATGCAGATTTACCCAACTGGAAGCAGCTCTGGTCCGGGAACAATGGGAAATGAATGGGTTGGAGTGTTTGTGACCACTTGCCCAGAGACAAAGGCTTAACAAAGCCTGGGGTCAGAACGAGGTCCAAGATCAGGGGCAGAAACTCCCACAGGCTGTTCCCGGGGGCAGCTGGCTGAGACATCAGTCCTAACACTCAGTCACTCCTAGGACCCGGCTGTCTGACTCCAGACCCTCCTTGCCTACTGCGTGACTACCTCCTGGGTTTCCCCAAGAGCGGTCCTTGGCTGTCCCAGGCCAGCACCCTCAGGTGCCCGTGGTCTTGTCACCCTGCTGCCAAGGCTCTGCACAGCCACCTGAGCTTCACCACTCACCAGCTGTGTGCGAAGGAGGGGCAAGGTCTGCATCACCGAGTTACCGTAAAGCTTAGCTTAGGTAACATTCATAAACCACGGAGTAGGTTCTTGGCCTCTATGGGCCTTGTCCTCCCTCTCTTCCAGGCAGCCTGAGACCCAGTCCCCAACAAACTTACTGAGCGTCTGCTACATGCCCTATGCTGTGTTAGGCACCGTAAGAGGAACAGTGGAGGCATGCTCCACATGGCTTCGACCTCCAAATCGGTCAACGAAAGAATCCCAAAACAGGCACTATGGGCTTCCTCTGTGCCTGTAGCACGCTAGTAGCAATGACAAATTACAGTATGTACGAAGCATGACACCTTCCCTTCCCATGAAACTCTCACTGTAGGGAGATAACATATACACAGCAAAAGTTAAATAACAACACAAGACCTACCAGCTGAAAGAACAAAGAACCACGTGATTTGCACAACTCACTGCTAAATGGGATGGAAGGTCTAGCAGAGCAGAGTAGAGGAGCCCTCAGGAGACCGCATGGACAGGACAGGATCCCCAGTTACATAGCTGGGGTTGCCGTTGTTGCAGTTTTACTGTTGCTCAAGAGAAGAGGCTAAAACATTTGGCATGGACCACACGGGAGAAAAGGTGGGACAGCTGGTAGACCTGGGGTCTTGGGGTCCTGGGGTCTTGGGTGGGACAGCCTACCCTGCCGCTTCTGGCTGAGCCCCTGGAACAAGCCACCTGACTTCTCCAAGTCTCATTTTCTGCACACTGGAATACTGGTTCTCTCTCATAGAACTGTAAAGATTAAATAAGCTATTTTCATATATGTCAATTAACATAGCATCAGGCACTTATGTAGCAATATAAATTGGCATCTATTATTAATAACATAAGGAGATTTATGATATTGCCCCTTCTGGAATCTAACCCATCCTAAGCCTTAAAATTCCTTTTGTTTGCTAGAAAGAGGTGACGGCTGCTACAGCCTGTGAATTAGATTTTTTTTTAAATTAGTTGTCATGTTTTACTTGCCGATTTATTTGATTTAGAAATGTAAAACCTCCGACCACTTCAAAAACCAAAACTGAGTATTTCATATCTCTCAAAACCCCTTTCTTCCCATTCCCCACAAAGGATGGTTCCTTGGAGATTCTGGGCAAAAGCACACACGCATCCTCGGTCCAGAGCTCGGGGCAGCGTGGGGCGTCCCTGCCTTCTCAACCTGGCTGGCTGGTCTCGGCCTGGGACCTGGCTCTGGGTGCATGGATTTCAGTCCTTCTGTTCCTTCTCCTGGCAAGACTTAGCCAAGGGGCTCAAGGAACTCAACCTAGTTGTCTATTGTCCATGATAAATGGGAAAGAGATTAGCAAGAATACTTGAATTTCTGCCCAGACTGCTTCTTAAACCCTTTACTGTGATCACTACCAGGCCCTAACATCGACTGATCTCCAGTCCCCTGCCTTCCCCGCTCTGGCGAGTGGACTGACAGGGGAGCCGAAAGGCCGTTGGCAGAGAGAGGGCAGAGAGAGAGGGAGGAGATGGAAGATGGACACGCTGAACCATTAGTCCATGAATAATTGAAAGTTGACTCTATTAGAAAATGACTCTGATCATAATTTGGCCAGAGCTGAGGCCCAGAAGACTCCAGTCTAGCCTCGTCATGGAACCAAGGGGCCAAAAGCCAGGTCTGCAAAGTGCTTCTCTAAATGGCAATCGCTGTCACTGTCATTATCCAAAGGAAGATGTTTCAGGGGATGAGTAGCCCCTGTGCAGTCCTGCACCCATATTGTCACGAGGCTCTGGGACCAGAGTGCATATAGCACCGAAGGACAGTGGACTACTAATTAGGTCTGTCCGCACTGGGAGGGAAAGTGAGGTGGGCCCTTGGCTTAAAGACCCTGAATCTTGGCGCTTCGGGAAGGGGCTTGGCAGCTTCCTTTGGTTTGTGTTCCGATCCTCTCTGATAGACTTTCTCGTGGGAATTAAGATCAGGGCAGGGTCGATATTTGCCGCAGGAGGGGACTCTTTTTGTGCCGTGCTGGCACAAAGCCCCCATTGTGAGTAAATCAGAAGGCTGGGCCACACTCCTTGTGTATCTGTGGGGGTGGCAACTCACGGACTGGGGGGGCTGGTCAATCTCCTCGTCTGCGATATCACCCCATCCAGCCGCAGTGACGCAGTCAGCATGTTGCAGGAGACAGGCCGGGGCTCTGGTTAAGCTCTGTCACCCTGGCAAGTCGCTGACTGCCTCTGAGCTTCCGTTCCCTCTTCTACGACAAAAAAGGGCAAAAACGTTTCCACTCAGACTTGTTGGAAGGAATATATAAAATCAAAATCCTTCCGGTGTCTACAGTGTCGTGCCTGACGATAATTAATTGCCTTTCTCCTCATAAAGCCAACGACACCAGGATTTGCATCTCTTGACAGGGGGGCTCTTTCTTTCCGAGGTGGAAGCTCCCTGGTGGGAGCTCCAGGTGTCGCAGAACAGCGGCTGAATGATGCTGTTCTTTGTCATTCTTCACACCCAGGGGGCCCTGATATGAAGTCTTAGGGGCCTTGCCTTGAAAGATGATAAGAGCACTTCTCTGCCTCTGAAAAACGGCAGCTCACAGCCAAGGCAAAGGGAGCCAGGGAAAGCAACCAAGTGGCATGGGGACCCTTGAAAATCGGGGAGAAAACCAATATTTTTTGTCAGTCAGCAGGATCACCCATCCAAACAGAGCTCACGGGACACCCAGAAGGAAGAGCGTTTGTTGCAGTCAGTTCTCTGGGTGATTCACGAAAAGCAGAGCAGACTTGTTAGAAGAGGTGAGAGGGGCCTGAGTAGCTGGACAGCGTTGAGAGGTGAGGCCCTTCAGCCCAACCCATCATTAGAAGGTGCTGGAAAGAGACGGTAATTCAGGGTTGGCAGTGAGGAAGTCTTCCGCTTCCACTTCCTCACTGATTTACCTGAATGGCTGTTTAATGCGTCCAGACATTTGGCTTTTGATAGTGCGGCCCCCAGCCAAGAAGAGGCAGAGGAAATGGAACAGAGGGTATTGCTGAGAAATAGGCAGGAAGGAGTCCTTGCCCACCAGGTTGCGAGCGGCCGAGTCAGGAGCTACCTTGGCTTGAAGGCAGTGTCAGATGGGAGACCCGGGGCCCCTCAGGCTTCACCCAGTGCTCTCCGGCTCCCCCAGGTGCTGGTGAGGAGGCAGCCCCCACTCAAGCCTGGCTGCCCTTGGCCGGGCTCCTGTCTCCTCCAGGCAGCCAAAGGAGATGAGCTCATTTCCAGGACCCAAGAGGTGGCTCTGACCCCACCTTGCCAGTTATTGCTGGAGTTGGGCAGTGGAAGGCAGGCAGGGCCTCGTGCTGGCAGCAGGCCAGCCTTGCACCAGGCAGATCTGCTGACTCACCGGCCCCTTCTTCTAAACAAGCCCTGGGAGTTGGCATGCAGGAAGCTGCCCCAGGGGCCGGATGGCTGAGGGCTCAGGCCACCTGGCAGAGACCGAGGTGGGGGCGGGGACGTTGGGGACAGCAGTGCTACTCTCCCCAACTCTACAGGAGGTGTCACCCACCTGCCACCCCAGCCCTACCTTCCGCTTGCAGCACAGAGAACAAAAGTCGGGGCTCGCCCAGGGATTTCAGGACTCCTTCCACAAGTAGAAACAAGCGTGTCACACGAGGGAATGTTGCAACAGGAGGAATCTGCTTTGCATGAGAGAAATGGATGGCTTGGACAGCCTTCAAAAAATATGCTTGGTGGATGTTAAAGCTTAGTGGCTTCTTTAAAAAAAAAAAAAATAGCCGTACAATAGGGTTTGAGAAATAAGCACAGAGAAGGGTAAAGAATAAAACAGTAATTCCTCTCCCCCACCCCTAGATATCTGTACATCTAACAAATAAAAGTACTTGATTAGGTAAAATATAGGGTCCTGCAGAAGTAACGTCATTGAGTGTGGTTGGTAGGGTACGTAAATGTCTTGCACGAGATGGACAGCATTTTGAACATTATATCTAAAATGTCATATGGTGTGCTTGAGTGTGATATTGTTATGTTACGGAATTATATGCTCATGATTTTGTAATAAAAGATTTTTATGTAATAAAAAAAAGGGGCATTATTTGTGCCAGACCCTGTATATATACAAAATGGTACCAAATGAAAAGTGACAGTTCTCACCCCCTTACTTATTCCTCTTCCAAAGGCACTGCTTTTAAAAGTTTCTTTCCCAGGGGAAACAAGTTTATGTGTATACCTACATATCTGTTTGTGCTTAAGTATTTTTAACGTGCCAGAACGGCGTCAGGTTCGCACAGCATCGTGGGACACCAACCACGTGGTACCTACCAGTGCCGCGGGCGGGGGTGGCATTCCCAGGGCATACAGTGGGAATGGTGCCCAAGCAGAGTTACAAGATGCGGTAGGAATGTTGCTTCCGCTTCGTAATCTATCCTGGAGCTCTTTCCAGATCAACACACAGATCTAGCTCGTTTATTTTGTGATTCCACTTCACAGATCCCATTGTTTGGACGTTCCAATTAATATCCTTGTGCAGATATCTTTCCTTTTCAAGATTTTATTTATTTATTTAGAGAGAGGAGAAGGGAGGGAGAAAGAGAGGGAGAGAAACATTGATCAGTTGCCTCTTGCACAAGCCCCAAGCAGGGACCAGGTCCGCAACCCAGGCATGTGCCCTGACCGGGAATCGAACCTATGACCTTTTGCTTTGCTGGAGGATGCCCAACCAGCTGAACCACGCTGGCTAGGGCTTCTTGTGCAGATATCTTAGTAAACCCTTGAGAATGTCCATAGAATAAATGCTTAGCAGTGGGATTCCTAAATCTGTGGCACATACATTTTAATTTTATAGATAATGTCTAATTAGTAACTCCATTGTAAATAACAACTACTCCAAGGAATGAAAGAGTTTCCCTGGTTTGATTCCTCCCTGGAGTAAGGTGAAAAGGACTGACCTGACATGGGAACAGTATCCCTGATTACTATGAGCAGTATTGAGTGTGTGTGCACACAGGCTGCGTGAATGAGAGGGAGGTGGATTGAATGAGAAAGAAGAATAAAGGCAAGTTTTTGGAATTTAAGAAGGGCTGTCATCCTAACCATTGATAAGGAAAAAGGTGAACAAAGGGGTATAAAGCCTGCATTTATTGAGTCCCCGAGCCTCAGCTAGAGCCACTGGGCAGCTCAGACACAAAGTGGGCATTTGCCCTGGGCTGGAGGGTTTTTCAGTATTTGCTAGGATTTTCTCAGAGGTGCCATTATTCAATGTACATTTCAGTTACCTACTGCGGCTGTGCAGAATGGTTTATGATTACCATTCATGGTTCTATGGATTGACTGGGCTTGACTGGATGGCTCTCACTTGGGGTCTTTCCTGTAGTTACAGGCATATGTGGGCTATTGTGTCCATTGGAACTGTCCAGAGGAAACTGTCATTCCCCCCACCCCTGAACTTCCTGCAGATTACTGTCCTCCTAAAGAGAGGGGGATAGTGGCTTGGCTATTTGTCTTTGGGTCACAAGAGACAGATACACACTCAACATGACTTGGAGAAAGAGGGGAATTTATTGACCCAGGTAATAATGTTCTGGAGTTTCGCAGGGATAGCTGGGTCTAGTTGTTAAAAGAATGCTATGAAGAGCTTATTTCTCTCCATCTCTCAAATTCACTTTTCCCTCTCTCGACTTCTTTCCCAAATAATGCTACCAAGAGCTCCAGGCTTAGGATCAGCAACCTGGAAGGGATGGGGGTTGAGGGAATGGAGACTCTGTCTCTTACAGTAGCTTCCACATCATCTGAAGTTGTTGTTGGACTCGGGTCACATACATTGCCTTTGAAGGCGCCCGATTTCACTGTTAGGAGTAAGTCATTATAAAGTGAAATAAATACGAACACTTCACGTGGTTTCTATGTGTTGGGCACTGGGCTATGCACTTTACACGCATATTTAAATTTCATTTTATAATATTCCTGTGTGAATAGTTACTATCATTAGCCCAATTTTAGAGAAGAGGAAGTTAAGTTTAAAAGATATTAAGTAACTCAGATATTTCAAGGACAAAATCTTTGCAGTAAACTCTATACAATGAAGTCCCACCATCCTAGGATCTTTGCCTGTTGACCTTCCTTTGGTGTTTCGGAGTTATTTGAATAAGTTCTTCAAATAACCAGACGGCCGTCACATACTCCTAAGGCTTCAGTCTTCTCAGTTAAGAATCCATAGCACCGTCTTTCATTCTGTACAATGGTTTGCAGAAATTTCACTAAATGTCCTTCTCTGGGTGTGCTCAGTATCCCGCTTAAGATTTGCTTAAAACTCAACTTGCCCAATGGGGTCTAAGCAGCATGAATACTATGAGACCTCCTTGCTCATCTGTCATCACCACCTGAGACTACATTTAGGTCATAAGGAGCCAATTCCTCTGACACCTTGGATTGAACTTGGATTGAATTTGGATTCATCTTCCGTCCTGAGGTCTTCTGCTAGCCATTATAACAGGGCTTTACCTTTTATCCTTGATAAATTCTGTTCTGCTCCTTTAGTTCACTGTCCCAGGAACTAAACAGGAGTTCTCATTCTCATGCTACACCTCCGTTCCCCTTTCAGCTTGAGTCATCTTCAAACTTGACGATCATGCATTTGTCCAAGTCAGCATTTTTTTTTTTAATTGACAAAATACAGGCAAGAATGGAAAGTGCCACTGGAGGTCTTCTTATGGGCTTACGGATCTGTTAGCAAATCCCACCAGCTTGACCTTCTTTCCTCCTTCAGCTCCCCACTTTTTCCTTTAAAGTTGCAAAACATTCTTTTAATGATAATAGATACCCAGTGTGGGAAAGGTTCAGAGAAGTGAGTACTGTCTTACACTGGAGGGTAAATCAGCACCGCCGTTCCATAAACACACGACCACCCTGCAATTCCACTTCTGATAACGTATCCCAAGGAAACAATTAGGAATGTGCGTACAGATTTAACTACAAGGCTGCATGTTATGTCACATTGTTAATGAGAAGCTGGAGACGATCGAATAGTGGCTTATTAAAATAAATACAGAAATACAGTGGAATACTAAAAACAATGGTGCACCTAAGGCGAACCTCCAGGGGCAGGAGAAGTCGGTCTGTGGGTAAATGGGGGAAGCGAGTTGTAAAAATACAGCGTAAGCTCCTATTTCTTTAAATGACCATGTGTGCGTATATACAGTAGGGAAATGTTGAGAAGGATATATACTGCATGACCATAGGCAATCTCGGGATGGCAGAAATATGAGGGAATAAAAAAAAAGTCTATATTCATTTTGGTAGCTGTCTGCAATGACTGTGTACTACTTCTGTAATTGAAAAAGGAAAGAAAAGTCAAAGCCTAACTTCAAAAACTGCTTTGCCTAGGTTTGGCTGTGCTAGGAGGGGCCGTCCGCCCCTCCAGGCATCTGCTTGGTCATGTTCCTTCTGAGCTGAGCGGATAATTCTCACGGTTGTTTTTCTGCAAATGCCATAATCATAGCCACTGGACCGCTACCCAGAAAAGGGTTCTCTCATTTCTCCTGGAGCTCGGTGCGGCTCTGACCAGGGAAGGAGGAAGGAGGCTGATTGTAACGGTACCCGAGGCCTGCCTGTCAGTTGGGGAGGCCTGAGAGTAGGCTCTGGGGAGACGGGGGACAAAGCAAGCAGAAATGTGCAGCAGAGGAAAGGAACTGCAGTGCCAGGTCTCCTGGATCGGAGAGGTGGGGCGAGGGCAAGATGCCTGAGCTTGATTGCCCAGATCCCTTCTGGGGCGCGTTGTTTCAGAAGAGAAATAACAGAGCAACTGGAAGTCCCATGGAAAGGTCTAACTCCGCACTGTTAGAGCAGCCCCACAGCTGTACAAACAGAAGCATCTGGATCAAAACGTTGTATTCCGGGCTGGTATAGAGGCTCCAAATGAACAAAAACTCTGTGAGAACCGTGCCCAGCAGGTTCAGTAAATGATGACATTATCCATTAAGGAAGTCTTTCCTAAGAGCAAAGGAAGCATTAAATTGTCCAGATAAGACAAGCCCACAAACTCCTGTGTAGAACAGCGAAGGCCTCTTCCTCCTATATCCCACATCCTCCCCTGGGCCTCCAAGAGCTCCTGGAAAAACAACCTAGGCTGTGCTTCCCCTGGGGTGGCTCCCAGTGGGGCTGAAAGCCTGATGCTCCGCTTACAGCCTGTGACCCTCGTCAGCATCTGACGGGAAGAGGGGCCACATTCATCTTCACAATAACAGGTCCCTGTCAGCCTAGAGAAGAGGCTCTCACACCTGGTGTTAGAGGTGTGTCAAAGGGTTTCTGGGTAGTGTTTAAATACTAAGGTTTGTAGACTCCATACTCCTAAAAGGGATAAGTTACTGTAAAGTTAGCCACACCAGAAAGTCACTCTCAGACATCTGTGTGCTTTCCTGAATGAGAGAGGAAAAGGCAGGCCTTCAACTCTCAGCACCAGAGCATCATTTGTTATGTGTCCCAGTGGCTAAAAGGTTGGTGGCCGCTGGCTCTTTCAGAGAGGGAAGTGAGGGACCCCCCAGTAAAGGAGAGCCCAGCAGATCACAAGGATGAGAGCTCTGTGGGAGTATCCCAAGGCCCTAAACTTGGGGAAAAGGAAGGTTAGGAAATGCTGTGATGCAAAGGAAACTGGGCGGAGGCCTGTGCACGAGGCAGGACTCGCCTCTGCACGCTCAGCGGACGTGTTGATACTGGTAATCAAGACAGAGAAGCAGCAACGGAGCCGTCACACTGGGTTCAGTACCGGTCTGGTGAAGACCAGCTCTTACACCTGGGGGTGGCGCTGAGCCCCTGCCCCCCATTTATTCATGGGAGACCCGGTCCAAGGCCACAGACACTGTTCTAGGCAAGGCCAGCTAATTTCACAGTCTGGGCAGACCAGACACTTGGTGTTGACCAAGTCCCTTGGGAAGCCCACGTTCTCCAAGATGAACTTGTCGTCTACCAACCAGTGCTCCCGGACGAGGCCGCCATCGGGGCTGCTTCCGTCAGCCCCAGCGGGCTTCTTTCTCAGACGTAGGGGGAAGGGAGAGCTGCCACTGGCGCGAGTGCCCGCAGGAGAGCATAGCTGCCCTTGGCTGCAGCACCGGCCCCGCCCCTGCAGCCTCTGCAGCGCTGGTACAGCGGCGCCTTCCAGTTTCGGTTTTCTACAGGGAGTCATGAGAGATTTAACAAACACTGTGATGAACTACCGATTAACCATGTCCAAGGATCTAGTATTCTATTCAAAGTATTTCAAGAGGAAAAGTGATTCGTTTCTCGTTCTCTTACCCATTCGATGACCTAATATTTGTTGGGCATGAGCTCACTATATAACAGCTGAGAGGCCCTGGGCGAGGCCCACCGGTGCCTTAGTTTTCTGTAATATGGGGATGATAACCTCACGGAGCAGATACAGAAACTAAACTAGATAGCAGACCTCATTTATGGAGAGTGCTTCCCGACACATGATAAATACCTGATGAATATAAAAGACAAAGCCCCGTTGGAACGCATTCGTGCTAGTCTCCCTCCCTCCTTGGTTCCTGGGTCAGGCCCACTTCCATATTTGCGTTTTATCCTCCTTGGCCCCTCTTGCCCACCGGCTACTTGCAGGGCCCCTCGCCCGCAGCTCCCTGGGGACCCTCGGCAGCTCTGATGAGGACCAGGCCTTCACTTTCTCTCCCTCGCTTTGGCCATTTGTGGTTGTATCGTTTCAGTGCCGTTCTTTTAGGCCCTCCTGTCGCCCCCTGCCAGGCTCCCACCGGCCCCTCTGAAGGCTTTGTGACCGCTGCCCGGAAGCCAGGGAGCGCTGTGCAATAACGTCCCTTCGTCCCTTCGTCAGCCTGTTGCCAGCAGCGCCCCAAGGCGGCCGAGACCCCTTAAGTGGGAAGCTCGCGCTCCCTCTCCCCCTTTCTGTAGGCCTTGCTTTTGGGGCCAAGCCGGCTCTCTTCCACCTCATCCCCCGCAGAGATTTTTTGTGTAGACCAATTCAGGGCCTGAGCCTTTCTGCACCCCAAACTCCCTACTCTCCGGCACACGCACCTTTTTCTAGCCATAGGAAGTTGGGTCATTATATAATCAAAGACAGTGTTTTCTCCCCTCGCATCTTTTCACATCTGCACATTCTCACCCCACCCCCACCCCCAGGGGAAACCATTTACATAGAATACATTATAAATGGTGCCCCCCTTGAATTGTGCAATCCAGTAGCATGGCCCAAGCCTCTCTGTAGCTGGGTCTTCTGGTCCCCTATCCCATCTCCTCCTGTGGGCTCTTTGTCCTTGCTAGTCCATCATGTTGCTAGATACTGAGATGGGTGGGTAGTGACGGGGGAGAAAGCCAACTTGCTGACACAGAGGACAGTGTCTGAAGAAGACACTGATGCTCCCAGGGTTCAGTGTGATGCTCAGGCAGCTGAGTGGAGGGACAGTGCACAGAGCCCAAAGGGCCTCTGCCCCTTCCCAGCCCAGGAACCATTCCGTCTTCACCTGCTGGCTGCACAGGTGGAGGCCAGGTGGACCACCCACTCCACCCATCCCAAAGAAGAGTCCGCAAGGCGAAAGGATGCCGGACATACATTGTACATGCCCGTGGTCCAGTTCTGAATTAACAGGGCTACCCAAGGCTCACTCAGAAGGAGAAGTCCCAGCTCTCTGACAGATTGGGTAGAAGAGGGCTGGCAGTCACAGAACCTCCTTGTAATTCCCACGTGTTCTGATGGGACAAAGGACTGACCCTATGCCTCAGCTGTCTCTTGACCAGGCACTCAGTTCCTTTCTCATCTCCGAATCAGCAGCCCCAGAAGCTGCCCCGGGCACTCCCTCCCCATCATCCATTTTCATTTTCTCCATGACCCTTCCTTCTGCGGATGTTGCATGACCTGGTCATATTGTATCTCCCTCTGGGATGGAAGCTTCGGGAAGACAGGATATTTGCCACAGAGCCTGGGACAGTGCCTTTCCAACCCAAAGAAGTGCTTAGGAAAAAGTCAGTGAACAACTTGGTGAGTGCGTGGGAGGGCAACAGTCCTGTCCCACTGAAGGAGCTGCAGGTGCCTTCAGCGATGGCTAACCCGTTCTGCTCATTTTTCATGGAACGATACTGGGAGCAGCCCAGAGATTCTAAGTGACTTCTCAGATTTGACACTGGGACTGGACTTGGCATTTTTTGAGGCGCTTTCAAGGCACACTCTCCCTATCTGACTTTCTCCACACTCCCCGAGGAATGTTCTGATGGTGAAGCGTGGATGCTGAGAGATGCTGGGAGAGTCTGGGGGAGGCTGGGGGAGGCTGGAGGAGGCTGGAGGAGGCTGGGGGAGGCTGGGGGAGGCTCGAGCTCATACAGCCAGCACTTAAACTCAGGGTCATTTGACTCCAGATCTGCTGCTTTCAACAACTAGGTTGGGGATGACAAACACACATCATTTCAAGAGCCAAGTGCAATGAACTGGGAATGCTACCTGGGGCCACTGTTGTGAGAAGGAGTCTGAGGCCGTATTCAGGCTTAATAGGCAAGAGTGCGTGATTGATTAGCCATGTCTGCCGCAGACCCAGGAAGGGGGGGTAGCAACGCTATGCCGTCCCTGGGACCAGACAACATCGCAGTATTAGGCTCCTTATCCAGGAGTCTTTTTCTCCCTCCCTACTGCTTCTACAGCCAGTATTTCCCCAGTTCCTGCCTCAACAGTAAGAAGGCTTATGGGAAGGCTGCCAGGCGCCGCCAAGCCGGAGGTGAGCTGAGCACCGTTAGAAAGGGACCAAAGGCACGTTTGGCTATTCCAAGATTTTTCGCCCATCACACAGGGCCTAGGTTCACCTCCATGTAGGAAGGGCACAAATATGTTAAAGAGAGGAGGACAGACAATCCAAAATCATTTCCATCTCTTTGTGGAGGGGTTACATGACCTCTGGCACAGACTTACGTGGTTTTGTTATTTTCTGAGTCCAATGAGAGCAGGACACATCCCTACAACGTGCAATGTGATGGTGGGACTGGACCGCAAAACGGGAGCCCGTTGTCACAGAATGAGCATGGAGTGTGTGGAGAAGGCCAGGCCACCATGGCCAGGACACCCAGGAGTTAAATGTGTGAGCCCACAAAGGCTTACTGAGTCATGAGGTAAGGCCTGTAAAGTAATTTGCATCACAGGCCTCACACAGGTACAAGGGCATGCATTTCCATGTTTTCCCATATGCCTGGACATGTTCTGCACAGAGCTACATAATATGGGGCTTAGACATGCACCCTGAGTTCAAGGAAACCACGCCCCGGTTAGGGAGGCAAGACTGGCAACCCCCGGCACAGGCACGCAATCTCCACTCCGATGCCTCTCCACTTGCCTCCCTTCTCTTCCCAAGAAGCAGCCTATCGTTATGCCAAAGGTATTTCCTTGGAATTCCCTGATATTTTGTGTCATTTCATGCCTCTCTGCCTCTGCCAACCGTCCCAGGCTACCTGGCAAACGGTTCTTTGTGATCTGAATCCTGTCCGTGCCCCTGAGCAGCTATGAAGCCTCGGACATGTTATTGAACGGCTCTGTTGCCTCCTCTTAGAGGCAGATGATAATAATTCCACTTCCTCGGATTGTTGTAACAGTTAAATGGGTTAGTGCGGATCACGCACTTAGAAACACGTGCGCCACTTACAGCGCACTAGCAAGAGTTACTAATGATCATTGTTACTCACCCGGCAATACTTAACTTGAGCATTACTTCCACCAGGGAGCATGGCGAAGAATGCCCTAAAACTAAAAGAGCAAAGATCACCTGGAAAAGATTTTTGCAGCACACGTGACAAGGGACTAATTTCCTTCATTTGTAAGGAACAAGTAGAGATCTATAGGAACACAGGAGTTCAGCAGGAAAATGCCCAGTGGACAGGAACAGGCAGCTCATAGGAAAAGAAATACAAGTTGTCAGTATGCAAGAAAAGAGACTCAATTTCCGTCCTCATTATGCAAGTCAAAGCAGCAAGGAGAGGGCACTTTCTGCCTATCAGATGGGCAAAACTTTTAAAGTTTGATAACATTCAAAGTTGGCAAGGATGGGGAAACTGACCATTGGCGTGTACTCTTGGAGGGCGTACGTGTTCCTCCTGAAGCCATTTCAGCAGGCATTTTGGAAATATTTATCAAAACTGAAAATGCACATTTCCTTTAGCCCAGCAATTGTCCTGTTTACTCTCTTGATATCCTCGCAAAAGAACAATATACATCACTATTATATTCTAGGTGTCTAAAACAATGGTGCCCGGCCCACAGAGATGCTTGATAAATATGCGTTGAATGAACACATGAACCAAAATGTTCATTGTAGCAATGTTTGTAATAGACAAAAACTGAAAACAACCTAAATGTTCAGCAAGAGGAGACACTTTAAAGAAATGACTGGAGAATTCTGCACTTGCTAAAACCGGTGTCTTATGGCTGTATATTCTGATTCAAGAAGGTTTCTAATACTTAAGATGAAAAAAAAATCAAGGTGTGGAACAATAAACACTGTGCATAACCACTGGTGTAAATAGAAAACAATACGCATCTCTAAACATCAAAATACAGGGTCTGAGAGAAGCAACACCTGCTGGAGCGTGGTTGGCGGGGTAATGATATGGCTGTGAGAATTTATAGTTTTGATTTGAACATTTCACCTAAAACATCCTAGGGTGTGCTTGAGTGTGATATTGTTATGTTACAGAATGACGCGCTTATGATTTTGTAATAAAAATGGGCACTAATTGTGCCGCACCCTGTGTTCTAGTATATGCATTGTTTCCTTGGAAAAATGCCTTGAAGGCTGTTTCTAATTCCTTTGAGGAGAAGGATCATGAGCAGGGAGGTAGGTGCGGAGGATTTTAGATTCATTTTACACAGTTTTCTATTTGAATTGTTTATTTCTCTAGATTCATGTACTGATTATATTTTAAAACACATTTTTAAAAGATATTTTATTAAATTAAAACAAATATTTTAAATTATATGAAAGATAAGTATTTTGCATTATATTATAAAAGATAAAAGATAAATGTTTTCCATTATAATGTTTCAAAAGATAAATATTTTACATGGGAATGTTTTAAAAGATAAATATTTCAATTATATTTTAAAAGATACATAGTTTACATTGTAATATTTTAAAAGATATAAATATTTTAAATATAATATTATAAGATGTACGTTAAACAAGCATGCATTTGCCTTTTATTAGCTGACCAGGCTCTCAAAGCTTCCCATCTACCTCTCAGCACCCCTCCCCCTCTCAGCCCCCCTCCACTGCCCCCTGCCGCCCCCTCCCTGCTCCAGCAGCGCAACCGCAGGCAGTCCCTTCTGCGCCCTCCACAGGCTCTCCTCCCACGCCTCTGCTCCTACTGCCTGTCCCCCTGCTCCCCACACTCCCTGCTGTCCCTGTTCATTAAAGCATGACCCCCTCACCCCCCCCAGGCTCAGCTGGTGCCACTGCAGGGTCCCCACGGGACCCTGAGCACATATCTGTCCCCGCACCTCCCTGTCTTGGGATCGGTCTCCTACGGTCCGTAGGGCAGGGCTAATCTTCACGCATCTTCGCGGCCTCAGCTCTCAGCCCGCAGCTTCCTCTGGAAAAGGCTCTCGACAAATGCTGGGTAGAGAGATATTGGGGATAAGAATGTCCAGCCTGGACAACTGAGAAAAAGCTCTTTCTGAAGCCCTTTGATGACGAACACTAGAATTCTCACCTAAAAAGAGGACAGTGGTACTCACAAAGCTGGGTATTTAACTAAAGAAAGCTGCTTCTCCACTAGAGACGCATCGGGAAAAGTGGAGCCCAGCATCCCCAGCTTGAACAACCTTTTTCAGAGCCTCCCTTGCTCCTCTCGGGCTAAACAAGATAGAGCTGAAAGTTGCAAAGGCCCAAGGTGCAAAAACAATGGAGTCAATGAAAGTTTCAGCACTGCCCTTAAAGTGGTTTTCTGGGATTTCCTCTTCCCATGAAGGGAAAGCATATGCGGTGTGGATTGGACAAGTCAGGATCCCGAGGTCCTCAGACTTCTGCACTTGGAAGCAGGTGCTGAGGGAGGCAGGTGGGCCATGGGTAAGGTATGCGGGGTGGGAGGTTACGTTGGGTAGGACCCTGCCGTTCTGCCTCTCCACTTTCTGGAGCTGCTTTCCATCCTACCCCAGCGGCCTCCCATCTCTGTTCTGACCCTGACCTCTAAAGCATGAAGGTCACTGTGGCTTTGGCACCAGCAGCCTGAGTGATTTCAACAACTTAACCGAGGAACTTAAGGGAGACCAAGTGTAACCAACAGTGAAAACACATGCACTGGAGGCTTCAGGTAGGGTAGCGCCCCATCCTGCTCTGCCGTTAACCCCCTGCGGGGCAGGTGACTGCTGTCTCTGAGGATGAACTGGGTACATAGTACCTGAGGTTCCCTCTGCATCAACGGGAGAATGTATCAAATTCCAAGCTGCGCATGGTTTCTTAGACTCTGGACTTCTAAAAGCACTAGAGGCCACCCAGAGAGGGAAAAAAGACTTGCTGAATGAAGGAAACACAGCAAACACATCTTTCATCTCTCACCAGCGATTTTGTTAGCAATAATTGGAACATCGCGCCCATAGTTTCTAACTTAATTACATGACGTTTATGAGAAGGCTTATTATATGTTAAGCAATTGGGCTAATATTTCGGGACCACCACTGTAAATAATGTTAATAGCAATATGCGGGACATTATTTTGTAGGTTACATCTCTTAGCCCTTGGTTCTGGGGTGGTAGGTGTTATCCCCTGTTCCATAGAAGAAAACAGAGGCTCTGAGAGGTTCAAAGATCCGGCCCAGGGCACACAGTGAGTGAACAGCTAGGCCAGGATAAAACCCCATGCTGGTCTGACTCCAGACTTTACTAAGATTTACTGGCTTTTATGGAAATAATTATAGGTGGCTTAGAAAAAAATAAGTCGTTGTTACATGAACTGACATAACAAATCAGCTGCTGGTCTGAGCAGTATTTTCTCCCTCGTCCCCGGATTTACTCATATTTTCCAACCAACTGAGAACTTCCCACCAACAGCACCTAACTCACCTGCTTACCTGATCCCTGCTACCCAACCTCATGATGGCGGCTGGCTGGCTGAGCCACCTAGCAGACCTGTGTACCTAAACTCCCTACTCCAGATGCCTTGTCTTTATAGAAATTGCCATAAGCAGCTATTCACAGGAAGGGAAAGGAACCCACTTCACAGTATTGCCTGGAATTTAAACACCACATCCACTGGCCTTAAGAAACCTTGCTAAGAACCCTCAGTAATATTTGTTCTGTGGTTGTTATTTAAACTCAAGGGCTGCTGAGCTGTTTGATCAAAGGGACAGATGACAGTTTAACTTTCTAGAAGTCCAGGTGCCAGGAACCAGGAAACTCTTGCTCTGTGGCTAAGGCCTGGATCCCAGGATAGAAGAGTCTTAAGCTCCCTCGGGGGACCCTGGAGGCCTACTGGTACCTGCAGAGGTTCTGGAAGCCAGTGCAGTTAGTGAGCTGTCAAGGGCCATGTGGCCGCAGTAGAAGGAGCAGGGTTTGACTTAGCGCTGCGGGTTTACACACCGCCGAACGGAGCCTCCAAACGACATTTTGCTCACAGATAGATGTGGAACAAAGGAAAGGAGCTGAACTGACGCAAACCGAAAAAGGCCCTGGCTGCCGTGGCTCCGTGGGCTGGGTGCTGGCCTGTGAACTGACGTCAGCCGGAGGTGGCCACGGGTAACACCTCAAACTCAATGAGTGCAGAGCAGCTCTTGAAAGAACGTAACGTTGAGTGTAGAGTGGATGTGAGGGGCAGCTCTTGCAGACCGTGGGAGGAGACGGCCAACCTGGGCTAAGTGGCCCCCTAGGATATTCCCAGGATATGTCTACTGATATTTCCCTACCTGTTAGAGGATCCTAGAATTACCACTGCTCAAAGGACCTCAGCCGGCATCCAGGGTGCAGGTTGAGAACACTGAGACCCAGGGAGGGGAAATGACTTGCTCACGGACACCCAGTGCAGAGAGACTGGGATCAGCCTCCCCAACTGCTGTCCCAGTGCTCGTGACCCCTGCCTCCCACGGTCTCTGGCCTGGACTGGGTCTCCCCCTTTGGCCCTGAGAAGTGGTTCCACTCTTTCTCATTGTTTGTAATTAACTGCAGTGGGCATCTTAGTGCCTCCCAGCATTGTATCCTGGTGATTCAGGCTGAATGGTGGGGACAGAACTTGTCACCTCTAAGTTACTTTTCCTACGTGGAGCGGGGGAAGGGTGCAGGAGGGTTTCACCTGGTGGAGACTTTAGGGTCACGTGATATTGATATCCGGTATCTGAGAAGTTGTGTAAGAGGAGTTGTCAGGTTCGTTCGCCATCGCCAGAGAGTCCTGGTTCTCCAAGTGTGGTCCAGGGACTGGCAGTGTCGGCATAACCTGGGACTGTGTTAGAAATGAAAAACCTGGAGTCTCGCCCCAGAGCCACTGTATCAGGATCCCTGGAGTGGGGTCCGGCCCTGCAGACGTGCGGAGGTCAAGTGGATATGTAGGGCTCGTGTAACAGGGATGGGCCTCTGGAAGGGCCAGGGATGGCGGGGGTTAGCTCCCCATGGGCTGAACACCTCCACACAGATGAAGGCCCACCCACAGGAGAGGTGCAGGGGGGCTGCCCAGTGAGGAGAGTACTGAACTAGATCACTCCTCAGGTCTCAGCAACTCCAGGTTTTACATGATAAATAGGCCAAGAAACACAATTGTTTTTCCCTTTCTAGGACTTTCTAGACTGTAAACCCCACAAAGGCAGGCCTTTCTGCGGGTTTTTTCTTTGTTTTGTTGCACTAGTATAACCCCAGTGCCTAGAGCAGGAGCAGAGCTCATGGGCCAAATCGGACCCACAGCCCGCTTTTGTAAATAAAGTTTTATTGGAACACAGCTGTGCTTCATTCACACATTTTCTATACCTGCTTCCACGGTTCAACAACAGAGTTGAATCAGCATGACTGACCATCTAGTCCACAAAGCCTGAAATACTGTCTGGCCTTTTTTAGAAAGTCTGACAGTCCCGGATCTAGAATATTGCTTATGTCATGCAAGGTGTTCGTCCCATAAACATTTGATGAATGAATGAGCCGTTTTCTCTGTTGGTGTCACCGAAGTGCAAAGACCCTAGCCTAGAATACAGGGATGTAGAGGATGCGGGCGTGAATTCAGAGCTGGGTGGATCTGGCCCCAAATCCTGGTTCTACCATCTACAAGTGGTGTGGCCTTAGGCAAACTATTTCGCTTCTCTGCACTTCTGATGCCTCATCTATAAAAGAACAATAATCTTAACCATTTAAGATGAAAAACCAAATCACATACCGCACAGGAAGCACAGAGCCGGGCTCACAGACCTACTGAAAACAGGTTTCCTAGTTACTAGTAACACTGACGGGTCTTTGCTGCAAGGGGTTCAGGTGTGACTGCTTTGGACTCCGTGAACGGAGTGTCAGAAATCCCGGGCTCTTCCTGGTTCTTCCAGGAAGGAGGGCAAAGAGCAAGTTCAGAGATGATGGTTAGGCAGCTCAGCATTTAAACTTGGAGAAAGCTACTAGTCAGCCAATTTACACATGATGACTTTGAAGATAATGAATGAATAGGCCAAGGCTTAATTGGCTGTAGATTTTCGGGTGTTTTTCCAATAGTAAAAAATAATGATTCATTCAAATTCTCTCACATCTTCCTTCGATGACCATTTGCATACAACTGGCTGGAGTCGCGGCTGAGCAGCCCGAGGTCATGGGAGTTACCTGGTCAGAGAAGGACTGACCTTGGCCTGGTTTACCAGGTGGCCCATTCGCAAAGACAGGTGTGTCTTCTCCTACTGGGCAGGCATGGCCCCTTTGTGTTGTGGGCGTCATTATTCCACACATGTTTTTTTTTCTGGCAGGAACTCTTAATGTGTCCTAGGTGTTCTGGCAGAGTCCCCACGTCCTTCGGTTCCCCGGGATAGGCCAAAAACAAGATAATCACGGGCAGGTGCGAATCCACAGGAGCGTGAGGCTGAGTCAGAAACGTGTTGTAACACAGGGCTGACAGCGGCCGCGTCGATACTGATTTGGAGATTTTTGTAAATTACCCCACACGCCTGCTTTTAACATATCACTACATCAGTTTTCTTCACTATGTTGTGAGAAACATGGCAATTTCTAGAACTCCTTGGGACTATGCATCTTCCTATGTGAGAATGGCAGCCCGAGGCTCACCCATCTCCCCCATTCGAATGCAGCGAGTCCAACCCCTAGTCCTCTAACCATGGCTCTCATTAAAAACTGCTCATCTCCGCCATGTAGAATTTGACTACGGTGGCCTCTAGGGTCTGGGAACCTGCTGTGTTTCCTTCAAAGAATACAGGTTGAATAAAAGGGGAAACTGAAAACATGTAATCTGGATTTTCATTCTTCATATTTTTATCTGCTTATATATCGGGATCTAGAACACTGTAATCCGCTGTCCTGAGAGTCAGTCACCACCTCTCTGCAGAGAAAAACACGGAGTTTTCTATGTCCAAAGTGTCTCCCTGGCCACTTTCCTCTGACCTTCAGCCGTAACCATCAACTATCAGCTGGTAACTAGATAGCCACCTGCCACCAAACACGTTCCAAAATAGCCACAAATCCTGTGTGTCCCACTGCTAATTCAAATGTTTCTACATCCTTCCAGAAAGCACAACACATGCCCCAAACACTCCTATAAACATGCGTAGACCAATTCCAAATCCTATGAAGAAGAATCTTTGCAGATAAGGAGAACGTGGCGGGTGTCCGGAGGGCAGCGGGAGGTCTGCGTGAGAGCCCGGCCAAGCTCCAATTCCACGCTCACGCAGGAACTCCCGGTCTACCTCCTCTCCCTTCTGTGAGTCCCTCCATGCTCACAGGGGCTGCACTCCTTTTTCTCGAGCAATTAAACATTGAGGCAGCTTCCTCTCAATATGACAGTGACCTAGCCAAAAACATGGGTGACCCTCAATCTAGCAATCCCCTGTTGTTATTTAAAAAAAAAACAAAAACAAAAACAAATCCTCAATCTCCCTGCAGTGCAATAACAAAGTAGATGGTACTTGTCCAGGGGAAGAGGGTCAAGAAAGAAGAGCTGGCTCTTCCCCCTGTGTCTGCTCGCTCTCAGTCATCCGTTACATTGTCTCCGTGTAGACCGGGGCCAAAGCCACCAGCAACCCTTGGGCAGAACATGGCTTTTCTTCAGGAAGTGGGAGGCCCCCACACAAGTCTAGGCTTGGTTAATGATAGTGTATGGAATTGCAGGGTTTTTGCACAAAATCTCCTATGATATTATGTACAAAAACCTCAAGAAGTTAGCGGAGCCTCTCCGGATGTCACGTGATGTCTCAGATGTCGGGGCTGATCTCTTCAGCTCCCAGAGCACAGGTCTCTCCAGGCTGCCACACTCACAGATCTCAAGGCTTGCTCTGCTCGACTCGACCCGAACCTGACCAACCTCGTCCTGTCACCGCCTCGGTCCAGCCATGGGCTCATTTTTCATGGCGTGAAGCTCCTCCTCTCCAGCTAACCTGTGCCCCTCCCTGCCCTTTCATGGTGTCCTCACCTGGGGAAACTGCCTCAGCCTTTTCATTGGCACCCACATTACACCCTGGAGCTCTCCTCCACTGCCAGGCTCTCGTCCTTCTCCCATGGCATGGTCCTTCCTGTCCTGCTCTCGCCTCCAACAACAGAGGGGTTTGAAAGTGTCTGAACAAAGGAATGGCTTGATCAGATTTACAGTTTAGAAAGATCTCCAGGGAGATGGGTGAAAATAGGCCTGGGGAGGCCAGCGTAGAGCTAAGCTGTAGGCAGCCGAGTCAGAGATGACACTGGGAGTTGGCTTTTTTTATTATTAGCAGGCACGGGAATGCTAAACACCATCCCAAGTCACCTGCCAGCTCTGTGCTCCTTGCCCTCGGCCAAGCGCCTCCCTTCCATGCTTCGGCTACCCCTGGTAACTCTCTCCTGGGCAGTTGAGAGCAGACGGAGTGGGCTTCTCCTGTTCGGCCCCAGCTGACCCTATAGACTCCACTCCCGAAATGTACTTACCTGAGGACAAAGCCCAACCGATGTGAAGGAATGCGTCACGGACTTGGGAAGGAGACGAAACAATTGCTAGGCAGAAAAAGGGGGCATCTTCCCACTTTCATCTCTACCCAAGTGAGGCTGCAGCGGGGATGAGGCCTGAGATCTGAGAAAACCTCAGGAGGGCGGGAAACAGATGTTCAAATATGTGGAATACCCCTCGCTTCAAATCCACATGTTTATGTCACGTACCTTTATTCACCCAGTAAGTGACAGGTCACTATGGAATGCAGGTTTACCTTTTGCCCCATTCCCCGCTTAACCCCAACCTCCCATTTCCTTATTTCTTTCTCCCTACTTTTAACACACACTGCTTTATTTTTTTTTTTAATTACCCAAATAAAACACCAGAGTTGTTTCTGGAACAAGATGGGTCTTAATCACATCTACTCACATATTCTCTTTGTTATGCTCCCATCCATGCAAATAAACACAAATGCATCCCCACCCCAAGCAACTAAGAACACAGGCAAACAAGTAACTGGAAACCCATGAGTGACACACACAGATAAGCACGAAGCCTGAAGTGTTCCTTCAGGGGAGCCTAAAGATAAGCGTATTGACACACATGGTCCACTCAGAGCACTGGGTGAGAGGGCTGCTGGCATGGGCCACCTGGGAGCCAAGGGGACTGAGAGCAGAGGTGAGGGCTGAGCAGCGAAGAGAGGGAACTGGGTGGACCAGAGGGATCTCATGGGTGTGAGAGACATCCCAGGGCGTGCTGCTTCATCGATATCGTTGTCATGGTTTCTAGGTGTCTGTCCGGGTCAGTTTGTCTCTCTTAGGCTGTGAACCTCTAGGGGACAGAACAGGGCCCCCACCTCATGCCGTCTGGGCTCCATCAGGCGCGAAAGGAGCAGCAGGTAACGTCATTACCAGCAACAGGTCAGGGCGAGGGCAGGCACCTCTGTGCTCATGGTTTGATTGACTGGCTAAATGACTCGATCCCCGGACTCAAGTGTCTTTAAGTGTGTGACGAACTGCAGAGAGTACTGTAAAACTCACTCACTCCAGGCTCTACTGACGTGTCCTTCGCACGGCTGAAATATCAATAGTTTGGGGGCCACGCTAGTGAAGCACGGAAGTTATGCCCCGTGCGCTGTCGGCGGCCTCGTTACCCTTAGGGTTGCTGCGGTGAGGTTCCTAGAGCTTGAGGACAGCCCGGCACCGCGCTGGGTTTCCATTGGCTGTTTCCACGTTGGTCTCCCTAGAGAGCAGAAAGGGCCTGAGAGGTATTCGTCTGTGGGTTTCCGGAGCTTAGAGCCATGCTAGAACATCAGGGTGCTCCAGAAATGTTGCCCGAGGGAATGAGTGAGTGTGAGCCTCAATAGCGGAGTCCAGCCCCCCTCTACTTCCAGGAACCCACGCTCCTTAGGGACATCCCACGCAGCGGCCATGACTCTGATTACCCAACAGTGCAGAACTCCCTACCCCCGCCCCTGCAGGCGTAGGAGTTTGCAGCGTCTGAGGGGAGCACATCCCGACTTTATGGGTGAGAAAACTGCGGCCCAGAAATTGTGCAAATGTTCCCTGGGTCACATTGTCAGCAAGAGGCATACCTACACTGGTCTTTCAGACCCCAAAGCCCCAGTTCTTAACGACTGAATTAATCCCTACATCCTTCCGTTGCTTAAATACTTGAGTGCTCAGGTTGAAGTGTCCTGGTCTGTAAATGCAAATGCAACCTACTTAAAATAAGCGTGTGATTCAGATGATGTTCTTAAAACAGTTAAGCAGAGAAATGGTGGCTACACTTTCTAAGGGACTTACCCTTAAAACCTGAAGGAGAGAGGCATGTGAAAAGTTTAGTTACCTAAACAAACTTAGGTAAGAAGTTGTATTCATGTAGATCTCATTGAACTAGTTAAAATAATGATCAATAAATCCATTTATCCTTACATTCAGTAGGCAAACACAGTAGTCCCACCTTGTCTGTGGTTTTACTTTCTGTGGCTTCAACTGTGGTCCAAAAATATTAGGTGAAAAATTTTAGAAAAAATTCGTAACTTTTCAGTTGCATGCCATTCTGAGTAGCATGATGAAATTCCACACCATCCTGATCTGTCCCGTCGGGGATGTGACTCTCCTCTGTGTCTAGTGTATCCACGTTGTGTGTACAATACAATATTTTGAGAGAGAAGCCACAGTCACATAATTTTTGCTACAGTATATTGTTATTATTGCTCTATTTTATTATGTTATTGTTGTTAATCTCTCACTATGCCAAGTTTATAAATTAAACTTTATCCCAGATCTCTATGTATAAGAAAAACACAATACTTATAAGGTACGTTATATCTGCAGCTTCAGGCAACCACTGGGGTCTTGGAAAGTATCCTCCATGGGTGAGGGAGGACTACTGTACATCTCAAAGGCCTTGCATATGTCAGTGGTACCAAAGGACAGGAAAGCCTAGTGGAAAGTGGGCTTTGAGTCATTAAGTTTAGACGGACACCCTCCCTCTTAGCTCTACTAGCTGAGTGAATGTGGGCAAGCTACTTACCTTGTTTGGCCCTCAGTTTTCTCATCTGTAAAATGGGAATGATGATAGCTAATTTTATTTAAACAAAATTAAATAAAATTCATGTTCAAATAAAGGACCAGGCCCAGTCTCTGGTATGATGCACATAGGTTCAAAATTGTAGCTCCTATCTCTCTCATAGACCTACTAAGGGCAGGGCAGTAGGAACAGCCCAGCCCAGCTCAACGTAGCCACGAAAATTGCTTCAGGCTTAGATTAGCATTTCATTCATTGGGGGAGGGGGGAGAGAGTTCATCGCTGGCATTGTTTAGGATCTCCGGTCCATGGTAACAATAAAAAAGCGAACTCCCAGTATCATCTCTCACCTGCACACATACAACAGTCCCTCACCTGTCTGCTTAGCTATAGGCTGGCTCCCCCAGGCCTGTTTTCACCCATTTCCCTAGAGATCTTTCTAAACTGTAAATCTGATTATGCCATCCCTCTGCTTAAACCCTTTTCAAACCTTTCCAACATACCCAGATTCAAAACAACCAAAACTCCTTAACACGTTCAGCAAGGCCCTTTGAAACTTCACCCCTGCCTAACTCTCCGACTTCAAATGCTTCTCCCCTACGCTCAGTGACCCAGCCTTGCAGAAATTCCTTTTGTTTGCTGAAAAACTGTACTTTCCCCTTTATGAGGCTTTAAAGAGATATATATGTATAAATGTATTAGCACTATTGTGTTATATTCATGTACTCTACAATTCACCCATTAAAAGTACAATTAAATGGTTTGAAGTATAGTCATCCTGTTGCGCAACAACTTTTACCACAACCCATTCTGGAACATTCTCCTCACCCCAGAAAGAAACCCATTATTGGTTAGCAGTCCCTCTACAGTTCTCAACCCACTTGGTCTTAGACAGTAAATAATCTACTTTCTGCCTCTGTAGGTTTGTGTACCTGCTCTGGGTATTTCTTATAAATAGAGCCATACAATTTGCAGACTTTTATGACCGGCTTCTTTCACTTAAGTCAGCATGATATTTTCAAGGTTCATCCATGTTGTATCATCTATCGGTACGTCAATCCTTTTAATTACTAAATAATATTCCATTGTATGAATGCTCCACGTTTTATTTGCCCACTCATCAGGTAACTGACTTTTATTATTTCCATTTTTTAGCTGTTTTGAACATTCATATACAAGTTTTGGGGTAGACATATGTTTTCATGTTTCTTGGGTAGATACCTAGGAGTGGAGTTGCTGGATGATACAAGAAGTGCGTTTAAACTTTTGAGAAACTACCAGACTGCCTTCCAAAGCCACCGCACCATTTTATACTCCCGCTGGTGGCGTCTGAATTTCACTTCCTCCATACCCTCTCAATTACTTATTATTGTCTGTCTTTTTGATTATAGCCAACCTAGTGCGTGTGAAGTGACATGACACTGGGATTTTGCTCTTCGTGTCCATGGCGACTAATGATGCTAAGCAACTTCCCACGTGCTTCATTGGCCATCTGTGTATCTTCTTCAGAGATATGTCTATTCAGATCCTTTGCCCACTTTTTAAATTGAGTTATTTTTCTTTTATTATTGACTTGTAAGAGGTCTCTATGTATGCCTAGAGACAGATCCCTTATCAGATATATGATTTACAAATGTTTATATAAACAGAAAAATTGGGGAAATGGCTACTCCGGCTCTTGATTCAGGGCCAAGGCGAGTTCCAACACAGTGGGCACGTGATTAGCCGAGAAAGCAGTGAGGCCAGGAGCCGTCAGGGCATCTTAAAGGGGAGCTTGTGCTGAGATGCACCTCGAAGGACGATAGGCTGTAGATGGACAACGAAATACCTGGTTGTAGTGTGGATCCTTCTGTTACTCTACGATACGTTAAACCTTATTGTTCATTCCCGTTAGTTCTACAACTGTGCATCGAGAGCCCATCCTACGCCAAACACTCTTCTAGGAAACCAAGGTAAATAGAGTAATTCCTTCCTCTTAAGGTACTGGCAGTCCAGGGGACACTGTCTGGAGAAAGACACTGAATACATATTACTGTTTGCAATTTAATGGATGAAGCACAGGTACAAGTATTACAAAGCTCAGGGAAGGGAAGTTAGTCTTGGTCACCTTAGACTTTCAGATGACCTGTTAAATCAGGGAGTCTTAATGCGAGGTCTTTGGACAGAATTCAGGAGATTGCTAATTTGGATGAGAAAAAAATTATGTCTTTATTTTTAATACCTGACGTTGAAATTTAGCATCCTCTTCATTTATGCATGAAAGGAACTAACCACACAGAAGTCTATAAAAATCGCAGATAGTTATATATTTTATTAAAGTTGTTGTGGACCTTGAGATATTATTTCTGCTCATCACCGCTTCAAAAATCCTCATGGTCTTTATTAGACCTACCACTGGATCTTATTATTTAATGTGCTAATAAGTAAGCAATATATTCCCATAGGCAGATTTGGCTTATTCAAATTTTGATCGCCATATTTCAATGTAATTGGTTTCCTTTGTAATCCCATGTTTCTTTTACGTATTTATAAACTGCTAAGGGGTTCCTAAATTTGATCGATGCCGAAGGTTAGACGGCAGAGAAATGTTGCGCAACCCGGGATTAAATAGTTTCTAATTGGCCCTGGAGATTCTCCTGATCCACAGACAGACAAATAAGCGGCTGGTTTCAAAATAATAATAAATATAAACCAGAAGTATGAATAAGGCACAAAGAAAAGAAGGACTAGTTCTTTCTAGAGCACTCAGAGAGGGCTGCTGGTGACATTTGAGCTGACTCTTGCAAGACGAATAGGTTGGAGAGAACTTTGTGCGTGTGGTCCAGCCCCCCGTTGACCACCTGCACGGTGTTCTGTCACACAGAACCCAGCTTCTGCCTGAATCCCTTGTACCTGAATGCGCACTTCCAGAGCTTGGCTGGATCTGGAGGGAAGGGAAGGAGGGGAACTGATGGACAGAGTCACTCGGCAAAGAGCAGGCTGCGTTTACGGAGCCGCTGGAAGACAAGATGGAAGGAAGAAGCAGTACCACCAGAGGCCATGAACTGGGGCTACACAAGATGAAAGAAAGACCATGAACTTGGGAATCAGTCAAACCGGGACTCCACACTCAAATGGACTACCAGTAACCTGCATGACCTTAGACAAGTTGTTTCATCTCTTTGAGCCTCTGTTTTGTCAAATATGAGTTAATTCCTGTACTTTAGGGTTCTGGGGCTCAAGCAATACAGCACATAGAGAAGTACTCGGCCCAGGGGAGGCAATCAATAACTGTCAGAGCCGCCTCCTTTCAGTCTGCCCCAGCCTCGCTCCCCCGTGGGTAAGAATTCGACCTTGATTATTCATTGTCTAGGCCGAGTAACAATGACTAGATTTATTAACTTCTTACTGCGTGCTTGGCCTTGTGCTAAGCATTGTCTCTTTTCATCCTCACAACAACCTAGGAAGTTGGGAATCTGTTTTACAGATGAAGAAAGGGAGGCTCAGAGACACCAAGCAATAAAACATGCTCAAGCCCTCGCAGCTGGGAAGTGGCAGAACTGGAACTGAAGCCCGGATGTGGCTGACCGTGGAATCTATGCCCTGCACTGTGCTGCTCTCGGGTAGCTCCTTGAGGATTCCTCTGTTGGGCAAATCTTTAACCCCCGCCTATCAGTATTTGACCAAAGCTCAAGAATGCCTTGCTTTAATGCCCATAAACACTAAAATAAACAAAGAAAGAAAACGCAAAGTGAAAATCCTTAAAAGGGGGGTAACCTAAATAAACATCGATAAGGGATTAAGGAAAAAACAAACAAACAAACCCCTCCCCACCAAAAAACCCCCATAGAAATGGACAATAGCATGGTGATTACCAGAGGGGATGTGGGGTGGGGAAAGGTAAACCAACTTATGAAATAACAGCAATCTCTTGGACACTGGAGACCACCACCATGGTTCCCAGACAGCTGAAGGCCACAACCATGGTAAGACTCGACGTCAGCAGTTCTTCCTTAGGGTTTTGTGACCCACGTTGCCTGAGATGTTGATAGCTCCCTTCCCAGTCCGTGCACCGGACATTGAGCCCGAGATCCCAATCCCAAACGCTAATACTTATGTAGCTCCCACAGTTTAATAGACATCCTTGCAGGGTATCTGCTGTCACTTACAACCCTGGGGCTGGTATAGATAGGGTCAGGGTTTTTCATAGTTTCAGAATCTCAGAATAGAAACCCGGAGGTTCGGAAAAGCAAGGGGACTTGCCCAAGGCCAGTGAGCTCCTAAAAGACAGAATCACAACCTAAACTCCATCTTCCGACCCCTTTTCCAGGGCTGTTTCCACTGCTACTGGCATCGCCATCCCAGTCCAAGGTAGAGAGGAGGTTGAGACTCTTCATCAGCAAATGTCTGGACTCCTGGGAACTGTGTAGATGTTGACAGCAAGGCTGGAGCCTAAGTTAGAAGGAAACAGAAGATAGTACTCATGATTAAAGCAAAAAAAAAAAAAATCTAGCACTTCTTGAGATAATAGCTTTATTGAGAAATAATTCACATACCTAGAAATTTGCCCTTTTAAAATGTACAGTTCAGTGGTTTTGAGGATTTCACAAAATTTTGCAGGCATCACCACTAATTCCAGAGCGTCTTCCTCCCCACAGAAAGAAACCCGTCTTTTACTGTCACTCGTCTTTTACTGACCCGTCACAGTCACTGCGCATTCCAGTCACTTTGCCCCCTGGAGACCACCGTCTACTCTGCTTTTATGAACTTACTTTGCTGGACATTTCATATAAATAAAATCATTCAATATGTGGCCAGTTGCATCTGGCATTTTTCACTTACGTCCTAATGCTTCCAAATTTTATTCACATTGTAGTATATATCAGTACATCATTCATTTTATGGCCAACTAATAATCTACAGTACAGTTATGCTGCATTTTATTTACCCATATATCAGTTTAGGGACATTTGAGCTGTTTCTACCTTCTGGCTATTATGAATAACGCTGCTATAAATAGTCATGTCCAAGCTTCGTGTGCACAAATGTTCTCATTTCCCAAGGGTCTGTACCCAGGAGCGGAGTGGTTGGGCTATATGGTAGCTCTACAGTTAGCTTTTCGAGGAATGGTTGGAATAATCAGTTCTTTATCCTATTTATTCCTTTTTTCTTTACTATCCTGGGGTCGCACCATTTTACATTCCCACCAGCAGTAGGAGCGCCCACATCCTCCCAGTACTTGCTGTTACGTGTTATGTGTTCTATGTATTATTATTAGCATCCTAGTGAGTGTGAGGCAGTTTTGATTTGCATTACCTAGCAAGTAAAATGTTTTGCTCAGTTCTGTGAGCTGCCGTAGCAAATTAATAGGACCTGAGGAGGAGGTCGTGGGAACCTGTGGTCCAGTAGCCAGTTGGCCGGAGCACAGATAACAACCTAGGTTTGCAAGTGGCATCTTAAGTTGGGAGGGTAGGAGTAGGAAACAGGCTCGTCTTTGAGTCTCCTTTGCCCGATGCTAGTTTAGCAGCTCAGCTCTCTTTTGGGTACTGTTCGCATGTTATAGGTTTTTCCATCCTTTTACTTTCAACCTATTTGTATCTTTGCGTGTAAAGTATGTCTCTTGTAGAGAGCGTATAGTTAGAAGGAGGTTTTTATTCACTGTTTTCAATCTCTGCTTCTTTATTGAAGTTCTAGGCCATTTACATTTAAGTGATTACTGATAAGGGGGGATTTAATTTTTCCTTTTGCTTTTTTTCTGTATGCCTTCTGGATATTTTTTGTTCTTCTATGCCTTTATTACTACCTTATTTTGTGTTAAATAGATAGTTTCTAGCATAAAACATTCCCTTGTCTTTACATATACACACATGCATGTATATCCATACATATGTGTATATACATAGAATATTTTTCCTTGGTGGTTGGCCTGAGAATAACAAGACTTTAACTTAAAACCACCTAGTTTACATTAACACCCTGCGCTTTTACAGCGCGTTCTCGTTTACATTTTTCTTTTCATTCTCAGGAAGAAGAAAGTAAGAAATCTGGGCTGGAAACCCTTTCTCTGTCTTGGCCTGAGAACCCGTCTAGAGCAGCGTTACTTGTGTGTAATGCTCCTCTAGGGACAAATTATAGCCCCAGGAGAAGGACCCCTTTTTCATTCCCAGGGTATAGATTTTCAGAGTGATCACAGAAACTTCGTATGAATTTTCAAGTTTCCAGAGTGAATTCAAATATATCAGCGATTCTCCAAGCCTGATCTGGGGATCCTTAAGTGTCCTTGTGACCCTTTCAGCGGGCTCTCAAGGACAAAACTGTTTTCGTAATAATGCCAAGATACTATTTACCCATTAAAGGTCTCATTTTCCCACACGAGTGCAGACCAAACGCCGAAGCAGACATGAGAATTTACTGTCTCTATTCAGCCAGGCATTACAGAGATTTGCAAAACTGTGAAACAACGCCACTCTTCTCTCTAACCTGTTTCTGAGAACATAGTGATAGTTCCTAAAGTAGGCTTTTGTGCTAAGAGATAATGGTTTATTATTGTTAATTTTAAATGAATTAAATGTTTTTTAATTTCCCAGTTTCAATTTGTAACCTGGTAAAATATTGATAAATATTGCGCATTTAAACAAAAGCTTATTTGGGGTCTTGGCAAATTTTAGGCGTATAGAAGCATCCTGAAATGAAAAGTGTTGAGAGCTGTTGACGTATTATCTCATTTGACCCTCCCAAGGGCACTGTCATACTATCCTACTTACCTCACAACCCGTGGGGAGCAAGACAGGTTCAGTCCCTCAGTGCCATGGCTCCTTGGATCAGGACACTGAAGCCAGGAGCCCACGACTGTCCCTGGAAGGACGGGGTTGGATGAGAAGGTGGTCAATGACTCTGAGGCCGGAACCAAACCAGGTCACTTCCGGGTCGCCTCTTGGTGGCTGTTGACTCATTGACCTCTCCCAAGTTCTAGAAGCTCTCTCCACTTTGTTTCCACGATGCTGTCTTTCCAGCTTTGCACATGGCTCCTCTTCTCTCTTCCCCTTAAGCATTGCTGTTACCGGCGTCCTCTCCTCAACCCTCTTCTGGTCTCACTCTCTGGTCTCCCTGGATAAGCCTGTCCACAATCGTATATGATGATTCCCAGCTGTGCCTCTCCAGCTCAGATCCCTCTCTTCAGTTTCAAAGCCAAGTACTGGATGAGTCTACCAGGAGGTCAGATGTTTTAAGCCCACATGCTCACAACTGTCTAATCACCAGATGTTCAATATAATGTACTAGTCACAGGTAAGGGGAGAGTGAACAACACAAAAAAAGTCCCTGTCCTCAAGGAAAAAAACAAACAAACAAACAGCCTGGTAGAGACGATCAGTCCCAAGCCAACTTCTGTACTTTGGGGTCTGGTTATTATTCTCACCATCAGCCCAATTACCCAACACTCCTTCCTCCCTGTCTACTCCATCCAGTGAGTCACCAAGCCCTCATGCACTCTATCTTGTCATTTCTCTTCATCAAGACTACAAGACCCTCAGATCAAGGCTTTCTCATCTTTCCTGTGAACTCTTGTAATAATCTTCTAGCCCCTCTCTTGGCCTCCTGTCTTGTCCCGCCCCCACCCCCTGCAATTCATACATTGCTCTGCTTCCTGATTGACCATTTCATAACCTCAAATCTCTCTCTTTACTACCTAGACTTCAATGACTCCCTCTTCTCTATAAAATAAAACCCACACCCATAAGCTTTGTAAGCTGCTTCAGGAATTGACCTTTGCTTCGTTCTCTACCACTCTTCTGAATGTATCCAAGACATTTCAAATGATGCTTTTGACAGCAAGAATGCCCTCCCTAGTTACCTGGTCATTATTCATGCCCCTCCTCTAGGGTCTTCTCCTCTGTTAAAATTTTTACAGCCTTCTCAAGAAATCTGGATTATTCCCCTTCTTGGTCTACCCCTATATCTTGCACAGGTCTCTTTCCATTATGGTGCTTATCACACTGTGTTATAATTTTTTATTTCCAGAGTGACCTCCTTCCTAGACAGAATACCTTGATGGCAGGAACCATACTTTATTCACCTTGATATCTATCACCAGTCCCAGCCCAGTGACTGGCATAGAGTAGGTGCTAAGTAAATACTTACTGACTCAATGTGGAAGGCCTAAAAAATATGGATCACTCAATCTTCCTCCCATTTTTTAATTTACAATTTCCTTCCCATTTTCCACTCAATTACCCAAGCCAAAAGCATGGGTAACTCTATTAATAGATTCCACACTCTTCCTTATCCCCTCTAGCCAGTGAGTCACCAAGTCCAACTCATTCTGTTTCTGTAATCTCTCTCCATTGTCAACTCACAACTTTTAGAGAAGTTCTACATCCCTGTGAACACAGCAGCCATAGTTTCAACCTCAGAAATCGGAACATGGAATTTTTGTGTTGCTTCCAGATACGAGGTATTCTGAAAAACAGATGTAAATTCTAAAAGGTCGGAATACTTTAAATGTCTTCATGGTTTCCAGGGACAGTAGTAGAGAATATTTGAAATCACAATGCCACTAAGGATTCGGGTTGGATGGTCACTTAGCCTTGGTGGTAAGGTTCTTGGACTCTGTTTTAAAAGTCTCAGGCCTTAAGTTATTTATCATCTGGGTGACAAAAGACAAATGCACAGACAGGAATACCTAAAAATGCAATATTGTAAGTATCGAATAAATGAGGAAGTAATTGAAAAGAGAAATTCAGAGGAGATGTGACCTGAACTGGGCTTTAGGGTCATTGTAGCAGAGATGTGCCAACTCCAATCTCCACTGATGGAACTGGACCCTTCTCCACCTGCCAGGGTTGACTGGCCAGAAAGCTGGTCCAAGGGCAGCTCACTGGAGGTGGTCCGAGATCTAGAACTTGGACCAGCATAAAAAGATGAGCCATGTCGACCAGATCCCCTCCCGGCATCTGAAATTGGGAAGCCAAAGTGCTAGATCTGACAGCATAGGCAGGTGCTAAAAGACATGTCTCAGGTGTTACCACGAGGCAAAGGTGGGGCCGGGGAGTCAAAGCCACGTGTGAGCCCAAGTCACGAGGAAACAGAGAGCATGATGGTCAGCAGAGCAGCAGCAACCCTCCGTATAAGTGACAGAGGCATAAGAAAAAGAGAGACTGTGCAACAGCAATGAGAGGCAGAGCAGCCAGTCCCCGAGTCCCCGAGTCCCCGAGTCCCTGAGTTCGTGCTGGAACTTGATGTCTTGCCAGCTGCAGTCTAAATCGATGGGTAGCCTTACCGCTACTCCTCTGCCTTCTTTTCCTGGTGATGATTTGACTGCTGCTCCTTGCGACCTGAAAGCTCAACTGAAACAGATTCACCCAGGCAGAGCAGAGGGGAAGAGAATTCAAGCAGCCCGGGGCGGCATGGGTGGCGGGACATCGATCAGATTTCTCATGGATGACTTGGGGCAGGGTAGAACGGGATTTTTTCTTTTAAGTAGGCAACAAAAGTGATTGGAATGCCTCGATTTTTAAAATAAGACAAAATGGTATTTGGCAGGTGAATGAATGAACGTAGGTGAAGGCCAGGAAGCACACAACTTTGAATAACAGGACCAAGACCTAGACTGGGTACCACAGGCAACAGGAAGCCACAGCAGTTTGGAAAAGGAGAGAGATGCCATCAACACGGGCTTTGAAAAATCATGACAGTCTTGGAAGATGTTTCCATTTTCCAGTGTTGAAGCATGCTTGCCCCAGTCCCCCAGGGACGGGATAAGCAGGTGTGGGGAGCACACGGCTGAGAGAACAGGAAAGCCACCTGTGCTTGGAAGCAGACCTGCTGATTAGGATAGTCTGAGAGAGGAGGCTTCCGCTCAGCCTAGAAGCTAAGAACGACAGCCAAAAGCTATAAGCTCAGTGAATGTCACCTCCATGTGCAAACCCATGCATGATCAGTTCCAAATGGGCCCATAGAACAAGGATGGCAGGGCCCCCCGTGGACGTCCATGTAGAACCCAGATGTCACATGGAGAACCCAACTGTCATCTATCTAGCTCTCACCCCTTAATCAGGCGTTTTCAGCAACTGTTTCACACCACGTCAGCATGGACCCAGATCTCAGTAACTCTTTAAATGCCCCAAGAATCCACTCACATGACATTAATGAGCAGTAAAGAATCTTGTGACAGTTTCATGAGGGAGTTTACATTGCACGGCCCATAGCAAACAATTCACCAGACATATGTGTTGCATAAAGCCCCAGAGGGTTTCTTTTGCAACCCGCCCCCCTGTCTAGCCCCCTGGGCTGTCTCTCTCCTCCCAGACTCCTCCTGCTCTGTTTTGCAAAGTCATGCTGCCCTGCCCAGCTGTCGGCCCCAAGTGTGCATACCCACATTCAAACCACAGCTTAGATAAATAAGCTGTGTCCCCTACAGTCTAGAGGAGCCACCCTCCTCGAGATGACAATCGAGGTTATAAATAAAGCATTGTGTTGTTGTTGCAACATAAAGCAATAAGCATACAGATTAGTATCTTCCAACTGGGCACCAGCTGTGTTTCCTTGGCCCTATCGCTTTGCTCCCTAAGCTTCTGTTTCTCACTCTCTAATAACATAAGAGGCACAGGTGGGTCAATCTGGGTGAGTCCCGTCTACCAGTCAGCTCTCGGTTTGGACTTAAAGAGTCAAGTGGAAGGACAGTTGGGGGTGAAGAAAGCAGCTACATAAGCCCCAGCCTTGGGGTGGTGGTGGGGGATGGGGATGGGAGGGGCAGAAAGGGAGAGGGCGGTGGAGGTGGTGGGAGGAGTGAGGAGAGGGAGGCGGGGCTGCCCCCGCTAGCAGGCCTGCTGCAGCCCCAGTGCAGAGCTCGGTGGAGAAATGGCTTTGTCGTCGCTGCAGCCGCCCACGCTCTGGCTGGCGAAGGCTCACACTGGGCCCCCGAGAGATGACTTCCTGATGCAGGGCATGCGGCACCCTGCAGGGGCCCGCAGCCTCCGGGAGGAGAAGAGCTCAGTGGAAAGCACACCCAGCTTTCCAGAAGGCCCAGCCCATCTCTCGTCTGCGTTCTCTTGAAAGTAGATGCTCCCCCCGTGCTGCGTCCCTTCTATCTATAGCTTCTCAGTAAGGAAGAGTGAGGGTGGGGGAATGCAGCCGCGGCGACAGCCCCGTGGCCACCTTCTGCGGGAACACCTATGGATGTCTACTGCAACGGGCAAGAGCAGAACAAAGTCGCTTTTATGTCCAGCTTTCCAAAAGCCTTTGTGTGCCTCAGAAGCTGGTTACTATTGCATTATTAAAGCCCCAGTGAGCGGGGCCAAGGCACGGACACGCTAGAGCTGTCCCGGGCAGCCTCAGCCAGTTCGGGCTTCTCGTCCCGTGACCCGACCTGACTCCTGGCTGGCCATCCTCGCAGCGCGCCCGCAAAGGGGGAGCAGGAGGGCGAGGCCAGGCCCTTGCCCAGGACTGCTCACCAAACTGGTCCGTTCAGTTCCCGAGAATCATTTGGAGCATAATCCATTTTGGCAATATTGTGTTTCTTAAAGCACCAGCAGTGCAGCACGGGGTGGGGGAACGGTTGCATAAGGACGTAACTGCGACCAGATTTTCCCGGGTTTCAGCGAGCCGGTTGCTCGGGGGAGGTTGGGAAGACCAAGCGTTCTGGCTGATCTGGCTGATGTGTGGCTGGGACTGAGGATTAGAGGTTGGGGTGGGGACTGTGGCATGGGGTGGGGGCAGTCTGGGCAGAGTTTGCTAAGCACAGGCTGGAGCACAGGTCTGTTCCAGACTGTCACAGATTCCTAGTCACAGCACCTGTGAGCTTTGTCATCTGTCCCAAACTCTGCTTTCACAGAGGAAGAGAGGAAGCCCAAAGGGGCAAGGTGACTTGTCCAAGGTCACTCCAGCGGCTGTCCCACTGAGATAGCCACAGCCTGCCCAGCCCGTGTGGCATTCTTCCTTCCGCCTTGCAGGCATAGGCACCCTTTAAGTGGCAGTGCCAGGCTGTTGATGGTATTTGGATGGGTAAGTCCTGGGACCCACAGCCTGTATTTCTCATTGGCCCTTGTGTGGCATGCAGCAAGGCTCAGGCACAGGTAGGAGCTCGCGCTTCCGGACAAACTCTGAACACAAAAAAGGTCAATGTCACATCCTCCAACCAGCTCTACTGGGCTCTCCCCATAGAAATGTGGAGACACTGTCCCGCTGGAGAAGACGCAGTGCAGAGCACAGCAGGGGGCACGGTGGGTGGCAGCCACGCAGCCTGCGTGCCCTCCGCAAAGGGCACCAACCCGCCCCCATCCTAGCAAGGCACCCCTCATCTTTTCCATCTTGTATCAAGTTCACCCTTGAGCAGACAAGGTTTTCCTCTCTGCCAGCCCTTTCTCCGTAGTTTCCTTTTACCCCACTCCTACTCACGAAGGGTTTCACGTTTTTGTTTTTTTGGTTTTTGTTTTTCTATGACTTTTAGGTTCAGGTTCACTTTCTAAGCTATAACCACCAGGCTGTTGATGAACCCTGCCGACACTGCACTGTTTGAAGCCAGTGAGCCCATCTTTAAGCTCCTGCTTCACCTCTGGACATAGTCTCCCAGCTACCTCTGTGCATGTGCCACTTCCTCCAGGAAGCCTTCCCTGGCCATTACCTGCCTTCCCTCCCCAGGAAGCTTCCACCCAAGGAGCAAGATCCATTAGTCACAACATCCTAGAGACGCCCTGTGGGTGTTCTCAGTACACGTGAAATGCTTTATTTATACACCCATCTTCCCCTGAGATCTACCCTGTCCAATATGGTAGCCACCAACCATATGTGGCTTTTGAGCACTTGTATTGTGTGTAACCTGAACAGAGATGTGTTGTAAATATAAGATGTATACCAGTTGAGAAACCGTGTGAAGAAAGGCCATAAAATATCTCATTTAAAACTTCTATATTAATTTTTATATCATTTACATGTTCCAATGATAATATCCTAGATAACTGCGTTAACTTAAGTGTCTGATTAAAATTAACTTCACCTATTTGTTTTTATTTTTTTGATGTATCTACTAGAAAAATTTAAATTGCATATGTGGCTTGCATTACATTTCTATTGGACAGTACTTCGACCGCGAGACCATGTAAGGGACTGTGAGGCACCATGTCTTAGTCCTATTTGTCCCCTCAGTACATAATACAGACACATATTTGAGTGTTAGGAAAGTGTAGTGAATCAGGTGTCACCTCATAGTGTTACCGTCTCTGCCAAACTGTCTCTCTTGACCAAGACACATTACATGTCGTGAGTACGAGACTATGCCTCACCTATCACAGCACTTGGTACGGGTGGCGGGGTGGGGATGCAGAAGAAATGTTAAAGGATGGAGGTAAAGGAAGGATTTTATCTTCATATGTAGAGAGAGGATTTTTCAACTTTTAATCTTGCTTTAATTCTACTGCAGACTATAGAAGCAACATGGAGACCTTAGAGCGGAGCGGCTCAGCCGCGACAGCCTGGCTGGGGCATTCCCACTGAGACAGAGGAAGCAAGCAGGCTGTGTCCCCAGGGCCGCCCAGTAGTCTGTAAGAAGGGGGACAGACTTCTTTAAGAGTCAGGCATTAGGAAAACCACTCTGGGCTGTGCAGATAAACACAAGACATAGGACATAGACTATAGAGACTAATATAACAATACCAGTTCGCTTGTCCTCTTACATATTGATCAAGATGATGTTAATTTAAGTTTTAAAAGTCATCATGTATTTTTTTTTTCTGACCGTAGAAATAAAACTAGCGTATTGTAAAAACAAAACAAAATTTAATGGCCAAAACCTCACAATTACATAGAAAAGTTAAAGTGAAAAGTCATAGTCCTCTGCGACCCCATCCAAGCTGTAACCCAAAGCCACTAATAATAGGTTGGTGTCCCTCCTTGTAGGCATTCCCATCATACAGATACTTTCTTTGCTTTTACTTTTACTTTTCTTTAACATAAATGAGGTTATATTATAAATATCATTCTGCAACTGACTTTCTAAACGTAAAGATGTATTGTGAACATTTTTCCAGGTCAGTGTGTACAGATCTAGCCCATGCTTTTTAGCTGTAGCACAGCGTACCATTTATTTAAATAACCCCCTAATTATCGGTCATCAGCAATAAGGATACTTTTTCGTTGTTGAAAAAGGGCTGTGGGAAGCATCCCGGGACATGTCTTTGCAACTTTTGTGTTTCCATAGGAGCAAAACCAGCTACATTTGTCTCCTAATGAAGACAATGTAGCTAAGCAGAATAGGACCGCCATATTTTTTAAAAACCAGATTGGGGTGGGGGTGCCAGTGGGGGAGAACGGTAATAACAGTGGATGTTTGGGCTTGGTTTGAGGATTTGTGTAACCATGAAAGAAAAGCCCATTTAACATGAATCTCATCTTCCAAGTCTCTAATTCTAAAGCTGTTACTTTTACATTTAATCTAAATGAGATTTAATCTAAAAAGCCCTCCTTGGGATCAACCTGTGTGAAGTTCAAGAACACCATCTTACCCATATCCCAGGAGGAACTGCAACTGGATACATCCTTGGGTCTGGTGTTCCCTGGGTCGGTTTCCATTTTTTCCTATTGAAGGACTTCTGGGTTCTCTAGTTACACAGGTAACTGTGGTTTGAAATTCAAAACAACAGTATGTCTTTCATAATTCTCCTGAGAAAGAGAAATTCCAACAGTAAACAATGCCACCAGGGTCTTTCCTTCCCGGCCAGATGCCCTCCTGGCTTCATCTAATACTGACCATGCAGATGAGTCACTAACCTCCCCGCCCCCGTGAAACGGCACCGCCCACTTCGAATCGTTGTTGTCAAGATCACAGATAATACATGTAAAGGACAAAAAACAAGGTACCTGTTCAAATAATGGCAGTAGTATTATTTTCAATGGAAACTACCAGGAATAAATACCAAGCAAAAGAGATAAAAGAGGTAGTAAGGAGAAAAGAAAATTCAAGGAATGTTAGTTATCAGTTTGGATGTTTGTATTACAGCACCTAGGATGCCTGGTTTCCATGGTGCCCTGTCTGCCGATTTCTACATGAGGAATTTTACATACGTTGTCCTGCTTCATTTGCACAGCAAATTTGTGAGGTAAGTTGTCTGCTCCCACTTTACAGACAGGGCAAACCGAGACTTACGTTTCATGTTTGAGTGGCTTTCTCAGATTTATCAATTTAGGAAGTAGATTCGCTGGTATTAAAACTCAGATCAGCTTACCGAGACCTACGGTTGTCCAGGTACCAGGCTGCGGTCCGCCACACCAGGGCCCCCCTTTTGCCTTGTATCTGTCAGAACTCTCTCAGCTATGAGTGACAGGAAGTCAAAGCAAACTGGCTTAAGCACGTCAGGGGAAAAATTGGCCCCCGCACAGGAAAGGTCTAAAGATGGACTTGGACTTCAGGCATGGCTACACTCAGAGGCCCAGACTGTGCTGTCAGGCCCTATCTATCTTTTCTGTTCCTTGGGATTCTGGGACTGGCTTTACTCTCCAAAGGTTCCCTCCTCTGGGCCAAAACCTTATAGCCCATAATTCCAGGGAGAAAAAGAGACAGAGAGCACCCTGCCTCTCTCCCAGTGTCTATATTGCCCACGAATCAAGTCCTAGTGAAGGTTCACATGCCCATTTCTCCACTGATCACTGTGGCTTGAGGTAGGGTGTATCCTGCTGGCCAGGCCTCCAGCTCAGGCTCACCCCTGTGACCAGGGGCTTTTGGGGCCAGCCTTATCTGAGTCACAAGGAAGGGATCCTCACAGAACATAGAGTCCTGCGATGAAAGGAAGAACCAGGAAGTTCTGGATAGACCAAAACCACAGAAACCCTCAGCAGAATTCTCTTTTTTTCACTCAACCACGGCTCACAAACCCTGTCGTTTGCTGAGAAGAACTCATACTTTAGCTACATAGGGATTCCATAATGGTTTCTTTTTTCACGTGTTTCTCTTGCATTATTACCTATTGTCTGCACAAGCCGTCTGCAAAGCCCACTGACGTAGTGTGTTCTGCCCCCTCTTCCCACCTGATTAGCATGATGGCCGTCTTTTTTTTTTTTTAATGCTTTTGGCTGCAGTTTACAGAAAGCTGTAATTAAATGGCTTAGACAATGAGGAAAATGTTTTTTGAACTTTTTTCCCACACATGAGGAAGTCCCTGGTGGGGAGCAGCTCCAGGGTGACTGAGCCTGTGGCCCCAGCTCTCTCCATTTTCCTCTCTGCCATCCTC
>PVJD01006905.1:0-91422 GCA_004026545.1 Mormoops blainvillei | reverse complement strand
CTCAGGTTCTCGTGCCTTACACTTGAGATTGTCACACGGTGGGTGGAGAGAGGAAGGATGAAAAAGAAACTCCATTTCAGTCTGAGGGCTCCCATCACCCTGCTCAGCCTCTGCTTCCCCAGAACAGGTGGGGGTGGGGAGAAAGCTGCCGCAGCCTGGCTCAGTGAAGGGTGTTCTAGCAGCAGGGTTCACACTTCACTCTCTGGGCAACTCTTGGGATGTATCAAAGCGCCACTGTAATTATTGTAAAGTGCTATAACTCATTATTTGCATGTGTAAATGTGCACTTCTGTTCAGTCCCTATCTGTCCCTGTGCAGCGTTAGCTGGTGGTCCTCAAGACATTCGAAGCACTTGGGTAAATGGGATCTTTTCTCAAGAGCCCTGGTGACGTTAGGCACACAGGGTGATGGAGCATGCCCTCCATGAACATGGTATTAACACTGTGCACTTATTTCTATCAAGCCAGATTTCAATTAAGATATTCTTTTCATGTTACTAGGCTTGTGAATGAATAAACAGACATTTTAATTACTCCTGCCAGGTCCATGAAATATTTTTCATCTGTAGTAACTCAGTTTAGTGTTTGACAACACAAAAGATAAACATCATACATAAAACTGGTGATTCCTGTGTTACCAAGTTTAAAACAGAATGTGGAAGCTGAGGTGAAGTAGATACGGGCCTTAGGTTACCCTCCATGCAGTGGTGGCCTGGCTGGAGAGAGAAAGCCTCCATTCCTCCCCCGACACTATCTGTCACTGGGTTCAACATCCTGCCTTACAACTGACTTCGTACTGAAAACCTGACACTCATGTACCTGTGAGCCCATGTTTACGTGGGAAACAGGGTATGTCTGCATTCTTGGTCACACCTGTGGGGGGACTGCAGAACAGTATCTATGAGAAGCAGCCAGTGGTCTCACTACAGCCACTTCCATCCACAAATCATAGTGTATTTATGCAATAAAACCCCTGCTGGGGACTCAGTACTGTGCTGGGTGCTGTAGAATTATTTCACAGAGCCCATGTAAGATAGAGTCATACTGCAACTGGCTACTGTGCCAGGCACAGTGCCTACTGCTCTAGCTGCATCACCTCATTGAAATGTCACCAAAACTGTGTAGCAGAGGTGAGAGTATCCCTGATTCATCTATGAGGATAATGAGACTTAGGGAAATACACTCTCAAGTTGCAGGTAATAAAAACCAGGATTCACATCTAAATCTTTAACACATGAAATGGCAGACTATTCAAGTAAGTGCTAAGTAATGTGGTAGAGACTCTAATACAATAGAATCACCTGGGGAAATTTAAAACAAGACCCTCCAAATGAAGTGAAATCAACAAGGCTTAAGGACAGAGCAGTACTTCTAAAGAATTTTCCAGGAACTTCTCTTGTATCTAGAAACCACTGGATAACTATAGAGTCTGGAGAAGAAATTACAGTCATTTAAAGCTACGTGGATGAGGGAGGACTCAAGCTGGTTATTAAAGAACGTGCTTTACGCAGGACAAGGGTTTCTCTTCCACAGCATCCCATTTCATCTTTATGACAATCATACCAGATAAGTTTTTCATACATGACGTAGGCGCAGATGCAACGTGACTTTTTCAAGATCACTCAGCTCGTGGGAAGATCTAGAAATGGAGCCAAGATTATATATCTGAAAGCAATGATATTTGCAGTTTACCATGGAACAGGTGGCCAGGAGGACATCTGAGACTGAGGTGACCCAATGAGTGGAAACAGAGAGACAGAAAAGAACAGACAGTGTAAGGTGCTCAACTAGCTGTGGTTGATTTATATTGTTTTCAATTGCTCACTGCATCTGCCACGTGACCTTGCAGTGCACAAAAGGGCTGTGGTGTATTTTTGTCCTACTGAAGTCAGCTGGCTTCAGCCATCTCTATGACACTTTTTTAAAGAAGAATTTATTTATTTATTTTTAGAGAGAGGGGAAAGGAGGGAGAAAGAGAAGGAGAGAAACATCCATCGGATGCCTCTCATACATGCCCTTCCTGGGAACCAAGCTCGCAACCCAGGCATGTGCCCTGACCCGGAATCAAACCAACAACCTTTCACTTTTCAGGATGATGCCCCACCAACTAAGCTAGTATGACTTTTTAAAAAAGATTTTATTTATTTTTTTAGAGAGTGGGGAAGTAGGGAGAAAGAGGAGGAGAGGAATATCAATGTGTGAGAGAAACACAGACCTGTTTCCTCTTGCACTCCCCGACTCAGGGACCTGGCCCAAAACCCAGGCATGTGCCCTGACTGGGAACCAAACCGCCAACCTTTTGGTTCACAGGCTGACGCTCAACCCACTGACCCACACCAGCCAAGGCCACTAGGACTTTTTAAAAGGTGGGTAAGTGTGGAGCTAGGCCTTAAGAGGCATTATGCATTTTCATTAGCCCTGCGGACTCCTGCCATTTACCGTGAGAAGATCAGGGTATCACACACAGGGCACTGCATCATGGAGGATGAGAGTCACATGAAACAGACCCAAAATCTGCCTGAAGCCAAGCCTGCTAACCCACACCCTGAAAGAGAGCTGCCCAGCCAAGCCACCATCACCTGCAGGCTCATGAGCATGAGACTAAGTGGTGGCTGTAAGGCTCTGTGTTTTGGGCGTGTTCATTATGCAGCCTTTTTGTACCTCAAGTAAAGGCTCTTTGACTATGTTGTTATATTGGAATTATGAAACCAAGGCCTACATCTCCGTAAGGAATTCTTTTACTTACTGCATACTTTGAAGTCAATGGTCTTTATTCTGCTTATCAACTAATATTTGAGCAGCTACATGTGGGAGACCCACAGGCTAACATGTCAAGAACATCTTTGGAAGTCTCATCTTCCAAATCTGCTCCTTTATTATTTCCTATTTATGAATATCCAAGAATCCTGGGAGCCATCTGGTCACCTCACTTGCCTCTCCCTGCACCTCTAGTTCCCCCAGCCGGACAGAATTGGTCTCCTCCACTTCCCTTGTCTCTTCTGACCTCTCTTTCTCCTCTACTGTTGCTGGAGTTCAGAGTTAGCATCCCTTGCTTTAATGATACTCTCTTAAATGATTTCCCTGGTGCCCACTCAGGTCACTGTCCTCACTCTGTATGTGTTTTCTAAAACACATCAGATAAGTTCCTGGCTGAACACCCTCACGTGACCCCTTGTTAGGAAGACAGTGTTCAGGTTCTTTATCATCGCAGACGGTGGTCTTCACAGTGGGACTGGCAGGGTGCTCCAGGTTGGTCACGATCCACGCCGTGCATGGTGCTGGAGCCTGACGCCTGCGTCATTCTCTGCCCCCGCTGCAGCCCTATCTATAGTCACGCCGAGACCTTTGCCATCCCCACCTTTTGCTCTCCAGGATGCCCTGCCTGTACCTGTTGTGCTGTGCTTGTGGGACGGTTCTGAATTTTGAATCTAGTGATCCCACACGACCCCTCTTGTCAGCCTGGCAGACCCCTCCAGAATTTCAAAACCTCAGCCCACCATCACTACCACCTCCTCAGTGAGGCTGTTTCTTCCAGAAGACTGTTGGCCTCCTTTTGGTGTCCCCATTGCATCATTTTCATGTCGTTTTTCTCCCCTTACTGGTTATGTAAATCCCTCTGATGAGGACTTGGCTTCTTTAAAACCCCAACACCTAGCAAAGGGCCTGGCACTTAATAGATGATGAAGTGAATTGGGAAAAGTGAAGAGCAAAAGGCTCTGCTTACCTCTCTGTGAAATGGGGTTAAGGCTCTAACGGCCTCAAGTGATCAGATTCATTTACTTCCTTTGGCCTTACTAACTGACCAGTAGGTGGCGCTGTGTCATATGAATTGAGGTTTCCTGGGTTCCATAGGAGGAGCGCGCTATGGCAGGATTAATTAGAAACCTCTGTCAGACTAACACAATCTCCCCTGAAAGGTGATAACCCAGTATGGCCCCTGTGACACGGGAAGGACTGAGAAGAAGCTCCTTTGGTGCGGCCTTGAAAAGCGGAATGTGATTTTCCCCTCCCACTGCCCTTCCCATGAGAGGTTCTGTGGAGTTAGGTACCCTCAGACACTTGAATCTGGGGCATTGTTGGGTGCAAGCCCCTCAGAGTCCAAGATGAAGGGATTTGTCGGGGTTGGTCAAGAGCATGACTTTGCAGCTGGCCTGGTCTGAGTCTAAATGCTAGCATTCAAGTGACCAGATACTCTCTAGTGACGTGGAAGATGATTTAGCCCTCACACTACACACTCCCTCATTCCTCCCACATGCTGCCTATTTAACTTTGTTTTTATTTTTCTTTTTGGATTACATCATTATGATTTACATTGTTCGACCTTATAAAAGTTACTCACAACTGAGCCTTGTCATGCATTATAACTACATTTCCTTTCTCCCATTTTATTTTTAAAGACTTGAAATATACTGCAAAGTTGAAAGAATTTGATTCTACAGTTTTACTAAAATCCTTTATCACAAATTTATTAATCTACTCATCCTCATATCCATTCATTAATCTCTCTTGGTTTTGGTACATTTCAAAGTACATAGTAGTTATCAGTATACTTAACCCTAAATCCTTTTCTTATAATATTTTTGGTTTCGGTATCAGTGTACTGCTGGGCTCATAAAATGAGTTGGTTAGTGTTTCCTACATTTGTTTGTTTGTATGTTAAACAGCTTCGTTGGGATATATTTTACATGCCATGAAATTCACCCATTGTCTATGTACAACTCTTGAGTAATTTTTAATCAATTTATACAGTTGTGCAACCATCATCACAATTCAGGTTTAGGACATTTTTATCATCGCAAAAAGTTCTCTTGTGCATTTTTATAGTCAGTCCCTACTCCCAGCCCCAGACGAACACTGATCTGCTTTCTGCTCTAGAAATGTGCCTTTCTAGAAATTTCCTATAAATGGAATCATATGATATATCACCTTTTGTGCCTGACTTCATTCTCTTAGCTAAAGGCATTTGCAGTTCATTCATGCTGTAGTATGAATCAAGTTTGTTCCTTTCCGTGTCAATTATATCTCATTAAAGCTGGGGAAATTTTTGTTCCTTTCTATTGCTGAGTAATATTCTATTACATGGATATACCACCATTTACCAGTTCAACTTTCTGATGGACATTGGGGTTGTTTCCAGCTTTGGGCTATTGTAAAGGATGCTGCTACATCATTTGTGTACAAAACTTTGTGTGGACACGTGTGCCTACTTCTCTTGGGCAGATAACTAAAACTGGAGTTTCTGGGTTTTAGGGTAAGTGTACATTTAACTTTTTAAAGAACTGCCAAGCTGTCTTCCAAAGTGGCTGTACAATTTCACATGGTCACCAGCAACATATGCAGGCTCCAATTTCACCACATCTCACTAAAACTTGGTGGTACCAGTCTTGCAAACCACAGTCATTTTACTGGATGTGTAACTGTGTCTCACTGTGGTTTTAATTTTCATTTCCTTAGTGGCCAATGACATTTAGCGCCTTTTCGTGTGCTTATTCTCCATTCATATATCTTTTTTGTGAAATGTCTACTAAAATCTTTTGCCGGTTTTTAATTGGTTATTTGTCTTCTCGTTATTTCGTTGAAAGAGTTCTTTGTATAGCACATATAAATCCTTTTTCAGATATATGATTCGTAAATATTTTCTCTCAGTGTGCGGCTTGTCTTTTCATTTTAATAATGGTGTCTTTTGACAGCCAAAAGTTTTTAATTTTATCATTTCTTTTTGTTTTATGAATTGTGCTTTTGATGTCAGATCTAAAAAAAATCTTTGCCTAACCCAAGATCACAAAGATTTTCTCCTGTTATTTTTCCTAGATCTCTTATAGTTCTAGTTCTTATATTTAGGTCTATGACCCATTTGAAATACACTTGTGTGTAGTGTGAAATAACTACATAAATGTTTGCTTTTGCATATGGATACCCAGCCGTCCCAGGACTATTTGTTGAAAAGATTATCCTTTTCCTATTGAGTTGTCTTGGAATCTTTGTTGAAAACCAATTGACCGTTTAAATTTAACCATTTCTTTCTAGATGTCTATTCTGTTCCCTTAATCTATACATCTACCCTTTCTCCATACCATATAGTTGTGATTATTATATTTTCATAGCAAGTTTTGAAATCAGGTAGTATAAGTTCTCCAGTTCTTTATTTTTCAAAATTGCTTTGGTTATTTCAATTCCTTCGCCTTTCCACTTGCAAACATTTTAGCATCCACTTTTTTTATTTTTTAAGGCTGCAGAATTTTGATAGGAATTGCATTGAATTGGTAGACGAATCTGGGAATAATTGCCACCTTAACAATATCGAGTCTTCCAATCATGAATGTGGAATTTCTATTTATTTAGATCTTCTTTAATTTCTCTCAGTAATGTTTTACAGTCTTCTGTGTTCATGTCTTCTTCTTTTTGATGTCATTGTGAATGAAATTTTCTCAATTTCAGTTTTAAATTGCTTATTACTAGTTTATAGAAATACAACTGATTTTTGTATATTTATTTGGTATCCTGAGACCTTTGTTCTAGTACGTTTTGAAAGAAAATGCCTTAGGATTTTCTATAGGCAGGACTATATCATGTGCAAATAAAGACAGTTCTACTTCTTCCTTTCTAACTGGACGCCTTGAACTTTTTCTCGACCCATCGCACTAATTGCACGTTTAACAGTGCAGTGCTGAGTGGACGTGGGGAGAGCAGACAGCCTTGCCTTGTTTCTAATCTTCATCTTTCACCACCAGGTACGATGTTAACCGCAGAGTTTTAACAGGGGCGGTGTTAGTTTTCTGGGGCTGCTCTAACAAGGCTACCACAGACCGGGTCGCTTTAACAACAGAGTTTTATTTACTCACAGTTCTGGAAGCTAGAAATCCAAGATCAAGGTGTCAACAGGGTTGGCTTCCTCTGAGGGTCTCTGTCCTAGGCTTGCAGACGGCAGCCTTTTCCCTGTGTCTTCACGAGGACGTCTCTCTGTGTTCCTGTGTCCTAATCTCTTCTTTCTTCTATGGGCACCAGTCATGCTGGGTTAGAGCCCAACCCAATGGCCCCCTTTAACCTTATTTACCTCTTTTTTTAAAAGATTTTATTTTATTTTTTAGAGAGAGGGGAAAGGAGGGAGAAAGAGAGGGAGAGAAACATCGATGTATAAGAGAAACATGGATCAGTTACCTCTCACATGCCCGCAACTGGGGACCTGGCCCACAACCCAGGCATGTGCCCTGACCAGAAATGGGACTGGTGGCATTTTGGTTCGCAGGCCGGCACTCAGTCCACTGAGTCACACCAGCCAGGGCCTTATTTACCTCTTTAAAGACTCTATCTCCAAATGTAGTCACATTCTGAGATACTGGGATTAGCGCTTCAGCAAAAAAATTGGGGGTGGGGGCAGGACGTAATTCAGCCCATAACAGGGGCCCTTTATCAAGGTGAGGATTTTCTTTTCTGTTCCTAGTTTGTTAAGAATTTTCATAAGGAAAAGATCTGGGATTTTATCAAATGCTTTTTCTGTGTTTTTGAGGTAACCGTGTGTGTTTTATCCTTTCTTTTATTAATATAGTGCATTACATTAATTGATTTTTATATGTTAAAAACCAACCTTGCATTCCTGGAATAAATCCTACCTGGTCATGGTGTTTACTCCTTATTATATGTTGCTAGATTATGTTTTATAACATTTCATTGAGGATTTTCATGTGTATATTCATGAGGGACATTGATCTATAGTTTTCATTTCTTGTGGTATCTTTGTCCGGCTTTGGTATCAGGACACCACTGACCTTGTAGAATAGGTTGGGAAATGCCCCTCCTCCTCTTCTGCTTTCTGAAAAAGTTTATGTATGACTGGCACTATTCCTTCTTTAAATATTTGATAGAATTCACCAGAGAAGCCATTTGCACCTAAGTTTTTCTTTGTGGAAAGGTTTTTGGTCACTCATTTAATTCCTTTTATTGTGATATGTCTGTTTGGATTTTCTATTTCCTCTTGAGTCAATTTAGGTAATTTATCTTTCTAGGAATTTGGCCATTGTGCTTATGTTGTTTGTTTTGTTGACATAAAGATATTCTTAATATTTTCTTACAACCTTTTTAATGCCTGTAGAATCATTTGTGATGACATCCCCTCTTTCCTTCCAGATTTGGGTAATTTTATCTTTTCTTTCTTTTCTAGGTGTTTATTAAAAGAAAAATTTTAACCATACGATCATAATTATAGTAACATTATTGATAATAAAAGCTTAAAACAGTTAAAAACGTCCATCAGCGGGAGACTGAAATGTGAAATACTACCAACAGTGAGGAACAAACAAGAACAACAAAAACCACCGGCTGATACAGGCGGCAGCGTGCGTGACTCTCACTGACATTATGTGAAGCAAAGCAATCCAGACCTAAAGTGTGTATGTTCTATGGGTCTATTTATATGAATTTCAGAACAAATAAAACAAATCTATGCTGACAGAAATAAGAACAGGTTATTATTGCGAGGTTGCTTATCGGGGAAATTTGCCTCACAAGAAAGGGGATACTCATTCTCAAAACCCACCCCAACCACACAGCAGGCTCCTGTGAAAAACCTGGACCCATGAGGAAATACCATGAACGCCAAGATGCACTGTGTCCAGTGCCTGGTCAGGGAGTCCCCAGAGGCTGTCATCCCTGCTTTACACCATGGGACACTGAGGCCTGGGGTGGAAATGACAATCTCAGTGTCATAGAGATTGGTTTAGCACCTCTGCCCTCAGATGTCTGGTCTGGTGTTTTATCCACTCAGCTGCTCCTCAAGCTGAGTTCACCCTGACCTCCCCTTGCAGTGAGCCAGGGTCCCCCAAAAGCCGCTCCACTCCAGACTCCAAAATGTATTTTCCTGCGACCTGTCCCAAGTGCCTGCATTGTGCAATGGAAGAACTAGCCGCATTTACCGCTGAAGCCCAGAGGCAGGAACTGGGTCTTTTGTTCCCACAGAGCAGGGCTGTGGAAATGGAACTCAAGGGGCCGTGATGTGCACTATAGCAGTCGGCACCAGTGTCTGGGAAGGTGAAGACAGAGGCTCTGGATTAGCTGGCACGCACCGTGTGCTTGTCAGATGACCTTAGACAAGTCCCTTAGACACACTGAGCCTAGCTTCCTCGTCTACAAAGTGGGCACCACAACTGCCCAGGGTTGTTACAACGATGACATGAGCTCACATATGTGAACATGATTTGTAAGCTCTGTAGAAAAAGGTTGCTATTATTAAGCATTGCTGGGATCTAGACGGAATAAGTTTGAGGTTGTCTGGTCATGCATTTGAGGGATTAGAAACTCCTAAGGCCCTGGGTATTGTGGCGGACTCACACCCCGGGCTGGCTCCGTCCCCACTCCCCAGAACCCCCGATGATATCTATGTTCCATCAGTGTTTTCGCAAAAAGCCAAGCCCGCGTGCATCTCAGCAGAGGTTCCAGGAAGTTGACATCCCTCTCTGAGAGGGTGCCCAGGGGGCGTACAAACTCCAGAAGGAAGGAGCAGTCTGATTGCCAGGCTGCCCTTTGGCATGGCCGAATAACCTTTGATCTGCCCCATGGGGAATGCGGACATTTGCCTGTGGCCTGCAACACAGCCTTTATGTTCTAAGAAATGTGAGCCGTGGTGCAGATCTGCTTCCACTGATTCTGGTGGGATTATGTAGGCCATGGCCAGACCCAGGGCATCCTGGCAATTCGCTGCCCGCTAACTACACCGCCCATTTGTCTAGAGGCCAACTTGTTCCCAGCAGGACCGGAGTCAGCCAAGGGTGTCACGTGCTCTCCGCCCCGCTTGCTTAGCGCTCTCCTGGCCTGTAGTCACATGGGAGGGGGTGGGGGAGAAGCCGGGGTGGGGCCTAGCCCCCCCACCATGGCCCAGGCAGGCTGTCCTACACCCTTTTCCTCCCACAAGTACAGCTCCAGCCCACTTCCCTACAACCTACGGTCCCAGTGTCCCCACCCACCAATGGCACCTGTCTGGTGTGCAGTTACCACCTGCCCATGTTTAATTCATGGTTGGGGGTTGGGACCTGCTTCCCAAGAAAGGAAAGAATTCCCCTGGGGTTTTGCCCAGTTCCTGCCCACCCACAGGGCACATGGCTGTGACCCCCACCTCCTGCCTGGCTTTGGGGCTGGGAAGCCCCTCATGGGCCCGAAGAACACTGTCCCAGCCAGGGCATGGCCACCATTTGTTAATCCGCAGCCCTGGAATGTCTGTGGGCCAATCAGCAAGGTTTCCAAGGGCTCCCCGAGGGCTCTAATAATCCTGCAATGATTAGCAGGGGCCACGGGGTCAGTGCACACCACTTGGTTTGTAGAAGGCTGTCGGAGGGGCAGCCGGGGTTGCAGCTATCAGTCTTTTTTCACGCCAGCCCGGATGGGAGGCTGTTTGGACGCACTGATTACTCACCAGCCTCCTCCTTTTGTCTGCCAGCCCAGCCAGACTCCTTGAGATCGTGAATAGCTCCATCCAGCCTGTGAAGCTAGCTGCACACTGGACGGCTGAGCCAGGTTGCTCCTGGGTTGTCCGACAGGCCCCATGCTATGGCTGGAGCCCTCCTCTGGGCTTGGGGGCCACTGGCCTGGCCTCCTGCCCGTGCTCCTTGCTCTCCTTGGCATGGCCTGGGCAGACGTGCAGCCGCTCCAACTGTGGGAGGATCAGGCGCCAATGTCCAGAGGTAAGGGGTCCTGGGTCAGGAAAGGTGGAAGAGCTATGGCCTCTGCAGAGGGGAGCTAGGGGCCCTCTGGAAGCTAGCGCAAGGCCTGAGCCCTGGGCATGCTGGTGTGGTTTAAAGAGCAACCCATGGGCAGTCAGTCCTGGAGCCAAGACAGATTGGGGAGGCTGGGCTGGGGTAGAAGAAGAATGAAGGGGAGTGGGCCCAGGCTTGGGGGTCAAGAAGGAATACAGCCTGGAGTTTGCAGCTGGGGCCTTAGGAGGGACAAATTGGCCAAGAGAAGCCCCAGCCAGGGGACTGCTGCAAGCCCAGTGCGGGCCCCCTCCTCACACCCAACCCCCAACACCTATTCCCCGCTGCCCACGTCTCGCCCACCCCAGCTCTCAGCCCAAGTGCTCCTTTATACCTGTCCCTCTCTCAGCCCCGATTTCTCCACTTCTCAGTCTCCCCACCCCTCTGCTCCAGATCCTCCCACACACGTGCACCCCCCTCCTGTCCCGCCTCAGGTCTTATTCCCTAAGGGCAGAACTGCATTCTCATCTTGACACAGTGACCCCCACTTCATCACCCAGGAGACAGGCCCAGGTCCCACTGCCCAGGTGGGCCTGACCTTGTCTCCCGCCCCAGCCCTGAGCAGGAAGGAGAGTTTCCTGCTCCTCTCCCTGCACAACCGCCTGCGCAGCCGGGTGCACCCCCCTGCGGCCAACATGCGGAGAATGGTGAGTGTCCCAGCCTGGGCTCACAGCGGGGGCAGCTGGTGGGGCAGCCCTGAAGAGGGCTCAGGAGGCCATGTGGGCACCAGGTGCCCTTCCAGGTGGGCAGGGCAGAAGGGGCAGCCAGTCACCTTGCCCATAGCGGGGACTCAGCCTGGTTGCTGGGGGCTCCACAGTTTCCTGCTTCCCAGAAGGGCAGTCCTTTGGTCTTTCCTCACATCCCATCCCCGTTGTCCTGGAGACCAGAGGCACAGGAGGAGAAGCTTCACAAAGGAGTCCCAGCAGGATGGAGGGGATGGGGACCGGGAGGGGGCCTGCGTGGGACCAGGACCCAGTGCTCCTTCACGGGTTTGTCTGGGCAACTAGGAGGGGCCCCTCCAAGTTCCCTGCTCATTCACTGGGGCTGGAGTAGGTGGGTTTCCCATCACTCCTGATCAAGGCTTTGGGGTTGGAGGTGTCATCCTGTGGCTCAGAAACTCTGCCCCCGTAGTGTGGGACCCCAGATTCCCCAGGCCACGTGAACAGGCCGGGGAGTGAGGTACGGACAGGCTCGGGCGGGCAGGGTTCCCAATGGCTGCCTCCCACAAACTCCTCTGAGGCTGGCTGAGCGGTGGTGACCTTGAGAGTTCCCGGGGCAGTTTCCCAGGAGGTGGGGGCGGGACAGGCAGACAGGAGGGGTCACGTCTCCCCCTCTCCCTGCTCTGTATCAACCCTGCCCCTCCTTCAGGCCTGGTCCTGGCCCCCACTCTCCCTCCCCACACCCCCAGCCCTAGCCCCTGGTGTGAGGGCACTCCAGATGAGCTGGGCAGCAAAAGCCTTAGAAAACAGCATTCTGCAAAAGGTGCGAATGAAGTCCCCACTCAGCCCCCCTCACACCTATGGCTTTGGCCCGGGGCACTCCTGCAGGCTTCGCGGGCTTTTGTCCAGTGGAATGGAGGTCCTGGGGGTGGTTCAGGCTGCGGAGGGGTCCCGGCTCCAGGCTTGATCAGCAGTGAAATCACTAAGGCCCCTGACCAGGGCCTGCCGTGGGTCAGACCCCGAGCCCAGGGCCCACCTCCTCACATCCATTTAATCCCCATGGCAGCCTTAGCCTATGGGTACCTTAGTGTCCCCGTTTTACAGATGAGGACATTGAATCTCATGGATATTAGGGACTGCTGGAGGTCACACAGCTATACTGAGGTGGCCTGGCTGGCCCAGGGCATGGCGATGAGCGATGCACATTATCCTGACTGCAGAGGGCCTTGTTTCAGAAGTGGGTGCTGCTGGGTGGGGAGGGGCAAGGTCCGCTGGTGCCTGGGGAGGGAGAGCAGACTGGACCTGCTCCAGGGAACTGTGCTCTCTGGCACCGGAGCACTGGGGCCCAGGAGACTTCTAACACCCTCACTGGCCCTCTTTTCCCGCTGGTGCCCTATACACTCCAAGGCCAGAGAGGGGGAATGGGACACTGAGGCATGGCTGCCACGGCTTTTGGCATCAGAGGGAAGCTGGGTGGGAGCTGCTGAGCCTTTCTGACAATGGCCAGGGCTGGGTGGAGCCAACGGCGAACACAGAACCAGTGTGAAAGGCTTGGGCGCTGCCCAGGGCTCACACTACCAGTTGGGAAAAATTACTGCAGAAACCCATCCCACTGCCTGGGCTGGCACTACTCCCTCCAGAGAACCCGTCCCCCTCAGGATGGCGGTGCCACAGTCAGGGCCACAAGGCTGCGCACATGGGAGTCAGGAGGATGGGAGCTCGAAGTCCTGGGTGGAGCAGGCCCTAGGTTGGGGGTCCGGACAGCACTGAGGCTTTTTCCAGTACACCTGAGAGAGTTCCGTGCAGGTCCTGTCTGACCTTCCCTGGCCCCGGTAGGGTAAAGCCCTGCCCAGAGAAGTCGGGCAGCCAAACAGGACACCTGGCCCAGGGCTCTCTTCTCCGCAGGACTAGCCACCTGGGAGCATGTGGGAGGCAGCAGGAGAGGGCCCCTTGTTGATGCCTCTGTTTGTACCTCCCCCAGGACTGGAGTGAGAGCCTAGCCCGGCTGGCTCAGGCCAGGGCGGCCCTCTGTGGCGGGCCAGCCCCAAGCTCGGTGTCCACCCACCAGGCCACTTCACACGTGGGCTGGAACGTGCAGTTGCTGCCTGTGGGCTCGGCATCCTTTGTCTATGTGGTGGGCCTGTGGTTCGCAGAGGGCCAGTGGTACAGCCATGCAGCAGCCGAGTGTGCCCACAATGCCACTTGCACCCACTACACTCAGGTGAGGCCAGGACACCAGCTCCGAGGCCCCAGAGCCGTGGGGGTCAATTCAGAATGGCTAGAGTTTGTCTTAAAATTAGTGGCTGCTTTTCCTCCAATTTGCTTTTACTTTTTTCAGCTTTAAATATGAAATATTTCAAACATAAATCAAATAATGGGCTCCCTCTTACCCACGACTTAGAATTAGAAAACATTAACTGTATTTGTTTCTCATCCCTTTAAAACAGCAACATCTAAACTAGACTACAGCCCTACTCCTGCCCTTTCCCGTGTCCCTCCCCACAGGTAACTTCCCTGAAGTCCTGTGGATTGTGCCCAAGCATGTTTCCTTTGTTTATCTTTCTATATATCTGGCATTGTTTAGGTGCTAAGGAAAACAACAAAAAACACAGGCAAAAACCCAAGCATGTTGTCATACCTTCCCTGCGTAGAAAGTGTTTTTCTACCCTTTCTACTCGTGCAGGCGGGTCATCTCTTATCAACTCTTACATGGTGCTCCCTCTGTTTGTCTCCTTTTGCATTTGTGTTTATTACTCCAGACCACGCTTATAAGATTTATTTCCATGATCTAAATACCAATGGATGATTCACTATGAATAAACTGAAATTTATAGGCATTTGGATTATTTTTACTTGTTTTACAAGTCATGCCAAAATGCACGTATCTTAGCTCCGATCCTCTCGTGCTCACATACCCCGAGTTTCAGGGGGACGCGCTTGGAAGGGGAATGGCTGGGTCATAGAGAGCATGCACCTACAAGCCTGCCAGGCACTGCCAGGGTGATCACGGAACCGCACTCCTGCTGCAAACCAGGGCCCCTCCCACATTGTTTTTAAGCAAAGTCTATACGTCATACAATTTTATCTATCAATAAGTATGTATCTCTAAAAGATGACTCTTTTTGCCCCAGCCGGGCAGTTTAGTTGCTAAGAGCATTGTCCTGACACGTCAGGGTTGCAGGTCCAATCCCTGGTCAGGGCACATACAAGAATCGACCAGTGAATGCATTAATAAGTAGAACAACAAATTGGTGTTTCTTCCTCTTTTCCTCTCTTGCTCTCTAAAATCCACAAATTAAAATAAAAGATGACTCTTTTAAAAAATATATAATAACAATACCAACATTAATATGTATTTTTAAATGCTCATTCTTCCTTACCTTCCTACTTGCAGGACTGTAATTTATCTACGCACCTTACATTACAACCGTTTTTCAAATGCTAAAACAGTCACTGCCCCAAGTTCCCAGAATGCACCTGGTCTAGTCTCTTTCCCGGGACCCCCCAGAATCTTTCTTATGACCTAGAAACAAAGGATGGATGCGAGGCACAGTAGTGGGGCCACAGAATCCTGCTGCAGCCTAGCATCTCTTTCGATTGCCTACTGTTTGTTAAATACTTTGAGTATCTGCCTACATTGTATGTCATTTGATGTGAAATAATGTGATGGGGGGCGGGGTATGTGTGTTGTATTGGTTTTGTTTATTGCTGGATTTGGTTTGCTAAATATTATTTGACAGTGAAATTGTCTTCTGATTTTCTCTCCTTATACCGCCCATGCCTGGGTTATAGCAACGTTATACTGACCTCATAAAATGAGGTGGAAGCTTTGTCTCATTTTCTATTGCTCTAACTCTCCTGTAAAACTATCTGTGCCTTATTCTACTTTTTGGTTGGTTGTTTTGTGTGTGTATGTGTGGATTTTGAATTACCGAATCAACTTTTAGAAATGGTCATAGATCATTACTGCTTTTCTGTTTCTTCTTGAGACAGTTTTGCCAAGTTCTATTTCCTATGAAATTGTCCATTTTATGTTTTCCAATTTATTGGTCATAAATGTTCATTTTTTAAAATTTTGTAGCAAACTTTATTTTATAAGCTAGTTATAAACAATATCCATTTCTTTTCTTTTTAAGATTTTATTTATTTATTTTTAGAGAGAGAAGGGAGGAGGAAAGAGAGGGAAAGAAACATCAATGTGTGGTTGCCTCTCACATCCCACCCCCCCACCCCATCCCCCTGCGCCGGGACCTGGCCCAGGCATGTGCCCTAGGATTGAACCAGCAACTCTTTGGTTCACAGGCCGGCACTCAGCCCACTGAGCCACACTGGCCAGGGCGACAATAGCCATTTTTTATCTTGACGTTTAGAACTCTTAGTCCTTCAGATTCTAAAAAATGAATTGGAAATGGAAAAACTTGAGTGGGTAGCTAGCTTTTCATTAACATTCCCTTACGAATGTAATATAAGCTTCTTGAATCTGCACAATAAAATGGCAGGAGGACGGTGGCAGTGAGAAAACAAAAACAAACTTCATAATTGTTCATTATGTAACAGATTTAAAAACTAGGATCAAACAGGGATTTTAAAGTATTTACTGTGTCGTTAGCTAATGTTCTTTTAAAATTCCAAGCTTATTTTTGCCTTCTCTCTTTTATACTTCACCAAGTTTCCCAGAGGTTTCTGTATTTTAACAATTCAGCTTTTTGCTTGTTTTTGTTTTAAAATTTTTATTAATTTCTGCTTTTATTTTTACTATTTTCTTTCTCCTATTTTACTCAATTTACTCATTCTTTTTTATATTCTCGATATGAGTTCTTAGCTCATTAATTTTGTCTTTTTCGTTTCTGCTTTATGCATTGAAAGCCATAGATTTCCCCCTAAGCTTTGCTAGCTGCATCCCATAAGTTTTGATACTTGGCGTTTTCATCACTTAGGGTCTAAGTGTGTCCTATTTTTCAGCAGGATGTTGTCTTTGATTTTGAAATGTATATTTAAATTTCCAAACTATGCTTTCTTCTTTACTTCTAAATTAGTCTAGATTTTATTGCATGGAATTCAATAAATGGCCTGTAGGAACTGGTTCTTTGGTACTGGATGGATCTTGCTTTGCGGTTTAGTGAGGGGTCAACGTTTGCAAGAATGCCATGAATTCCTAAAAAGAACGTGTATTCTTTAATTGTTGGACACATATGTATGACCACACATTCATCTCGCCCTGCCTCATACTGATCACTTTTAGCGGCTACAAGAGTTTGCTGAGCTCTGCCTGCGTTTTGATAGTTCCAAGTTGTCACTGATTCTAAGATTTTTAAATCTGAGTTTTGAATCCTGTTAAAGACCTGTGTCATTAGCTTTTGCGGCACGACACACGCTACCCCCAAATTTAGCATCTTACCCTTCTGCAGGAGGGCAATTTGGGCTGCGATCAGCTGCGAGCCTCTTCTGGTCTTGGCTGGGCCCACTCATGCAGCCACAGTGACCTGCTGGGTTGGCCAGAAGCTGGCTGTCTAGAGTGGCCTCAGCGGGTTCATCTCTGCCCTGGGAGGGCTTTCACTCTCCGGGAAACTTGCTCACATGGTGGCCTGAGCACGGTTTTATGAAAGTAGAATCGCGGGGTCTCCTGAGGCCTAGGTTCAAAACCGACTCAGTGTCACCTCTGATGCAAGCCACAGGGCCAGCGAGACTCGGGCTGTGGGAAAGAGAGTCCTTCTGTTGATGCTAAGGTCTATGAAGCCACATTTTAAGGGGGCTAAAGCCAGAAGTGTGGCCGTTTTTGCAATCTGTCATGAGGCCTTTTACATCCAGGTCTTTCTTTTGCGGCTCTCCTCCACCCATCCACAATTTTCCCTCCCTTTGGGTCTCTACAGACTCCCACCCTCTGCTCCCCACCCCCCACCCAGAAAGCCTTTTAAACCATTTCCACCCATCCCAGAGCCCTGCCCATCACAGCGGCTGCCCCTGAGGCCACAAGGGAGGGCGGGAGCTGTCTGTCTGCCTGGTTTGGGGCCAAAGCTATATCCTCCCTCCCCAGGTGAGCATCACCTGTGCTGCTGGCCCCAGATTGGCAGGGAGGGTGGCCCAACAGGATTTCTGAGCCACTGTGTCTCCCACAGCTTGTGTGGGCCACCTCGAGCCAGCTGGGCTGCGGGCGACATCCCTGCTCTGGGGACCAGGCTGAGATGGAAGCCTTTGTCTGTGCCTACTCCCCTGGGTAAGCCCCACCACGCTGGGCTGTAGGGGCTGGTGTGGGGAGGATACTTTCAACCCAGGAGAGATGTCCACCCACTTACCCAAAGGGCCTTGACCTCTTGGTCCATACCCTTGTGGGCGGGGCAGAAGAGGGTCAGGAACCAGGCGCAGCGGTGGCTGCGTGCAGGATTTTGGCCATGCAGAATGTGGTCTCCCCGGTGCCCCCTTCTGGAAGCACTACCAGCTCTCAAGGAATTTCCCAGTATTCACTTGGAGGTCCCCCTTCCTTTCCTAGGAAACCCCCAGTCTCACCCACCCCCCTGGCCCCCTGACTGGGCCAGAAGGGGCTGAGGGATGGGCGGGGCAGGCAGCGAGGCCCTGCCAGCCCTCTGGTGCTTACTCTCACAGAGGCAACTGGGAGGTCAACGGGAGGACGATCGCCCCCTATAAGAAGGGTGCCTCGTGTTCCCTCTGCACGGCCAGTGTCTCGGGTTGCTTCAAGGCCTGGGACCACACAGGGGGGCTCTGTGGTAAGTGCCCACCTTGCCTGCCTCCCCCTGGGCCATGGGTATATGAGAGCTCGAGCTGGTGACGAGGGGAAGGCAGCTGTATCCTGAGGGCCATCCCAGGAGCCCTGGGCCTCCTCCCAGAGTTCCCTCCTTATCTGGCCAGAGGTCCCCAGGAACCCGTGTCGCATGAGCTGCCGGAACCATGGGCACCTCAACATCAGCACCTGCCACTGCCACTGCCTGCCTGGCTACACGGGCAGATACTGCCAAGGTGAGGAGCACCTGGGGTTCCAGGTCACAGCAGCTTGAGGGACCCAGAGAATGGAATCTAAGCCCCGCACACCTGCAAGCAAGCCCCCGAGGGTGCGGAGGGCCTGAGCCCAATGTGCACACGTGTGCACACACACACGTTTGTTTGGTGTGTCCAGGGGCTGCGTTGCACTCACCAGGGGAGTTTTGAGGGAGTATCAAGTGTGTTAGGGGTTCTGTGTATGTGATGGCGTGAACATTGCATATAGTCACCAGACAGGTTTTCAGCGGGCACTGCCTGGCTGCCAAACCCTGAGCTGTGCGGGGACACGAAACCGAATCAGCCTGGCCCCGTAGGCTCTGGGGCGGTGGGGGGAAGACAGAATTAGGATTCAGAAGTGGATTCTTCTCCTACTGTCCCCCATCCCCAGCTCCCGTGAGACCATGGGCAGGTCACCTCCCAAACCCCAATTTGCTTCTCTCTACGATGAGGTCAAACCAAAGATACCACACGTGGCAGCAGTTGGAAGCCCAGTGGGCTCCGTCCCTGAGAGAGGTGATCTCTCTGTGGTCGGCCAGTCCCTGTAGGTCCGTAGCCTGTGAGGGGCAGCGTGGGGTCCAGGGGCCACGCTGAGCGCTGTCTCTCCCCGGCCCATCCTGGCAGTGCGGTGCAGCGTGCAGTGTGTGCACGGCCGGTTCCGGGAAGAGGAGTGCTCCTGTCTCTGTGATGTAGGCTACGGGGGAGCCCAGTGTGCCAGTGAGTCCTGACCCAAGGCCCCCAAAAGCCGGGCCCCTCCCAGGACCCCCTTAATGATGTGCTGGATTCGGCTCAGACCAGTTCACAGTTGCCTGTTGTACACATCTCTTCCCAATTCCATGTTCAGTGACGTTGGTATCTTGAAACAAGCCATGGTGTGGGTATTTACACCACAGAAATTGGCAAATGCTACAAATGATACTTTTTTCTTTTCCTTTTTCTTTCTTTTTTTTTTTTTTGAGGCAGAAAGCTGGTTGTTAAACATTTACAAGCACACCACTGACACCACTCCACTCTCCAGCAGGTGGCACCTTGAGCTCAGCTCCAGGGCAGGGTGGGTGTGGTTAACAATTCTGACAGGAGATCCTCACACATAAACTCAGGCTCCCCTCTCCCCAGCCAAGGTACGCTTTCCCTTCCACACCTGTGACCTGAGGATCGATGGAGACTGCTTCATGGTGTCTTCGGAGGCAGACACCTATTACGGAGCCAAGATGAAATGCCAGGTAACAGCTGACCCCTGACTTCGCAGGGGTCCCACTAGGGTCTCAGGCAAGAGTCTTAATGGAGGGACCCTGGACTACGAGATGGTTCCTTTGGCATCTTCTGGCACAATTCTCATCATTAGTATAAAGCGGGGGTCCACTCAGAGGCCCACAGAAACCACGAGGTCACTTAATGAGCTGAGGGACCAGGGACGAGGCCCCACCTAAGGAGCTGTCCTGACTCAGCTCCACCTGCTGGTAGCAAGCAGGTTCAGGGAGGCCAGAACTCAGCTTTTTTTTTTTTTTTTATAAGATTTTTATTTATTTTTAGAGAGGAGAAGGGAGGGAAAGAGAGAGGGAGAGAAACATTAATGTGTGGTTGCCTCTCGTGTGCCCCCCCGCTGCTGGGGACCTGGCCCGCAACCCAGGCATGCACCCTAGACTGGAAATCCAAACGGTGACGCTTTGGTTCACAGGCCAGCACTCCATCCACTGAGCCACACCAGCTGGGGTCAGAACTCAGCATTTTTTAAGGAGAACCAGAAATCCGAATTTTCATTGGCATCTCTAGACTTAGCAACGCTGACAGCCAACTCAAATGTATTTAAGACACTGAGCATATAAAACAAAACCGTTCCAATGGCAGGGTACTGCTAGTCTGGGCCCCTATGCAGGGAGGAAGGGGTGAGGAAGGGGGATCCCGACCCTAAGAGGCAGGAGGCTGCGGCGGGGTGGTGACGACAGCATAGCCAGCATACCTGCTTGTTATCTGCGGCCATGGTGGGGTGGCAGGAAGGGCTGGCCTGAGACCCGGGACCCTGCCAGCATGACCCAGAGTGGGGGTTGCAGGGTAAGGGCGGGATCCTCGCCCAGATCGAGAACCAGAAGGTACAAGATATCCTCGCCTTCTACCTGGGCCGCTTGGGGACAGCCAACGAGGTAACCGACAGCGACTTCGAGACCAGGAACTTCTGGATCGGTGAGTGTGGGAGCTGGGATGTCCCACAGTGCTCCAGGAATCTGGGCCAGGGAAACCCAGAGCACCTACCAGCTGACAGTAAGGGTGTGGTGAGGGCTGGGGGCCCAGAATGGGGCCAGGAGTCGGCAGGCAACCCCGTTCCCTGGGGAGAGAGACGAAGTGAGGGACAACCACAAGGGGGACTGGAAGAGCAGGGGTTTAGGGACTGGGACCAGACAGGCACTAGGTGGCAGGCTCAGGGCTTGGGGCCCTCCTTTCTTGGGCCGTGGGGCCAACCTTGAATTCCCTGGCCCAGGGCTCACCTACAAGATCGCTAAGGATTCCTTCCGCTGGTCTACTGGGGAGCACCAGTCCTTCACCAGTTTTGCCTTTGGGCAGCCTGACAACCAGGGGTGAGTCTGGGGTGCCCGTCCTTGCCTGAGCCCACCCTATCCCCTGGGCCTGCTCATTAAGCCTTCAGATGCCACTGAAGAACCCCCACCCAGCCCGCTGGCTGGCTGAGCCCTCTGGGGGTCTGAGCCTCACCTGACACCCAGGTGGCCAGGAAGTCAGGGCCCAGCTGGGTACTGAGGTGAGGCACGTCCCAGGTCTCCAGGTGTTCACATAAGAAAAAGGAACCCAAGAAGACTTTATCCACCCACCCGCCCCATAGTCCCCTCCATCCGTTATCCATTCCCCCTCCCCACCCCTGTGTCCGTGTCAGTTCACGGATTCCCCAGTTCTGTAGCTATTCTCCCACCTGCATCAGTTCACACAACATCCACCCACCAGCCAGCCTGTACTGAGGGCCTTCTGGTTATGTGGTGCTGCCCTGGTCTCCAAAGTCACGGGAATGCCCAGGGCAGGGATGGCACAGGTAGAGGTGGTCAGGTTGTGTGGCCACCAAGGACTCCAACTATCTCACCCAGCACTCCCTCTGCCTCCTTAATGGCAGCTAGGCCTGTGCCCCTGGCCCACCTCCTAGAGGAAGTGAGCCTAGTTGGCCTCCCAATCACACCTCTCCCTCCTGGGAGGGAGGACATGGGCCCATCTGTTCCAGGCACCTCCCCCGCCATGTTGGCTGGTGCGGCTGAGTGCTAGCCGAAGGTAGGTGGAGTTGCTGCCCCAGGTACGGGGTGTATCAAGACCTCCCAGGTTCTGGGAGGAGAGCTGCAGAGGTCTGGGGAGTAGGGAAGAGAGCTTGGGTTGGGTCTGGCTCCCAGAAGCCCCATTCACAGGACGGAGGCACTGAGGCCTCTTTGATGCAGAGGGCCTGCTGGGATGGAGGATGTAAGCCTCTCCCACACTCCTAACATCATTCCTCCTGAGCACCCGGCATCTTGGCGCAGCAGGTTTGGCAACTGCGTGGAGCTGCAGGCCTCAACCGCCTTCAACTGGAACGACCAACGCTGTAAAACCCGAAACCGCTACATCTGCCAGTTTGGTGAGGGCCCTCCCACGACTCCACTCCTGTGGTGCTGTCCCCTGAGGTAGCTGCTGGCCCCATCCAGTCTGCCAGGACATCCAGATCAGAGGCCCAGAGAGTGTCTGAGCACACAGAGCCACTGAGACTGCCCCTCTCAAGGCGGGCAACCTAGAGGCCCAGAGAGGGAAGATGGGCCCAGCCTCGCATAGTGCAGCACCCACACAATGGCAGGACCAAAAGTACAGCCTGGCCGGGGATTTCTCTGAGGTCCCTTCCTCCTGTCACTAAAGTTGCTATTTGGGGACCTGTTGGATTCCTCTAGCTACCTGTTCTCTAAAGCCCAGTGAACTCTGGTGGGGGGGGGGGGTGGGGGTGGGGGCGAGGTGAAGCCTAGCCCAGAACTGGCTCCCAGCAGTACCCACTGGGAGGGTCTGGAGCTACATGAGACCATGGCCATGGGTACTTCTGGACCGAGTGCGGGAGGGGCCCCAGCCCAGGACTCCCTGCGCCGCCATCAGTCCTCGTTCTGTTCTGCTTCCTTCCCAGCTCAGGAGCACATTTCCCGCTGGGACCCAGGGCCCTGAAGCTGGGCCCTGCTTCTCCCGCGCCTCCGCCGGGGTGCGCCAGCCGTGCTCACCTGTCTGCCTGGAACGGGGCCCAGTCCGGGAACTCAAGCCTGCCATCCGAAGAGGTCCCAGCGCTTGCAGGAAGCGGGGCAGGCCGATAGGTAGGCTAGCGTAGGGGGCGGGCGCCTGGGGCCCGTCGGCCTGCTTTGGACTGGGGAGTGGGTATCAATTAGGCGGTGAAACAAGCGCCAAGGCCTGGGGACAGATGAGACCACTGTCCTCCACCTGGGCTGGACCCTCTGGGGCAGATGGAGGTTCCTTGCAGCCCAGGATGCACCCCACAAAAGATTAAACTAAGTTGTGAAACAGCCAAACTTGTGAGTGCTCATTTTGAAGGGGAGTTCCGATGAGCCGGGATGGCCCTGGAAGTCCAGAGAGTGCCTGCAGCTCAGAGAGCACCGTTGCCTCCTGCCCCCCAGAGTCCCCTCCCTGATCACCCAAGCGACCCAGGCCACCCTCTGCATGTTTTCAGGCTCCTCGCTCCTGGATAATGCATAGACTTAGAAGCCTCATTTGCATCCCTAATCTCTGGCTCCAGCTCCTCTCCTTACTGCCTCTGCTGGCTTTGTGTTTCTGTTCACACCCTCGCCCTTTGTTCTTTATGCCTGCTCTACGAGTTCCTTCTTTCCTTGTGATTATCTACACTGGGGTCTGTTATGACCCCGTCTCCCTCCTCTTCCTACAGTGGTGAGAGGATCCAGGTAGGCACTGTCATTACTGTCCAGAACATGCCACGGCCCACTTGCATACTGTTGTGTGGCCACGTCAAGTTGCTTTGCTGGTTGGAGATAGCACTGTGGCCTGAGACCACGCAATGGGGAGAAGCGTATCAATCACAGTTTTTAGTTGCAACCGACAGAAATCACTCTAGCTCGTCATGGTAGAAAAGGAATTTATCCTAAGGACAATGATTCAAATATGGGCAAAGGCTTGAATAGACAGTTTTCCAAAATGATACGAAAAGTGGCCAACAGGCACATGAAGAGTGATCGCCATCACTAGTCATTAGGAAACCCAAACCAAAACACAGTGAGGTGCCACTCACACCCATTAGGATGGCTGATCCCAAAGAAACAGACCCCAACAAGTGTTGATGAAGATGTGGACCCACTGGAACCCTCAGGCACCGCTGGTGGGCAGGTCACATGATGCAACCACTGTTAAAGACAGTTTGGCAATTCCTCGAAAAGTTAAACACAGCTACCATATGACCCAGCAATTCCACTCACAGGTATGTACCCAAGAGAACTGAAAACAAGAACTCAAACAAATTCCTACACATGGAGCTCACAGCGGCATTACGCTCAACAGCCGAAAGGCAGAAACAACCCAAATGCCCTCCAGTGGGTGGATGCGTAGGAACACTGCGGCGCGTACATGAGATATTAAATGTTATCCAGCCATCAAAAGGCATGAAGTACCGATACATAACACAAGGTGGATGAACCTTGAAAATGTTATTTTAAGTGAAGCTAGTTACAAAAGGTCGTATATTGTATGATTCCTGTATATGAAATATTCAGAACAGGAAAATCCACTGGAATAAAACAGATTAGTGGTTGCCAAGGGCAGCAGGAGAATAGGGAACAGCTGCTTAATGGGTACAGGTTTTATTTTGGAATGATAAAAATGCTGTAGAACTTAAGATAAATGTGGAATGTAGATAGATCACAACTGCGAATGTACTAAATGCCACCATACCGATTGATTTCATGTTACGAAAATGTCACCTCAATTTAAAAACTGAAAAAGGACAGTGGTTGGTCACAGGACCCTGGGGTAGAGTCAAAGAGCCAGACCGGGCACCTACGTGGCCAGAAACCATGGCCCAAATTCTGCCATAAAGCCAATCTGGGTGGACTCCCGTATCATGCTGTAGGCAGGGCAAATGCAGCGTGTACTCCAGCAGCAATGACACCGGAGCCACCTTTGTGACAACCCCAGCTCCATTGGGGCCACTAACGTTGGCAGCCCAGGACCCTTGGGAGCCTCTGACACCCCAGGCACCAGGTTCCCATTTGGCTGCAGCCTCTCCCATCGGCATTCCCGCCACTACCGTCCATCCCTCATCAGTGTGTTTCTCCATGCCATGGCAAGGGCATGCCGTTGGGGCCTCCTCAGTGTTCGTGGGTGGAGGCGGCTGTGCGCAGGTCCTACCTGAACCATCCGTGGCAGCCTTCTCATCTGGAGGCAGGTTAGCACAATGCTGTGGTCCTCCGCGTTGGCCCTTGGACCAGTAGTATTGGCATCACCTGGGAACATGTTAGAAAAGCAAATTCTCAGCTGCCCCAAAGTCAGTTTTGTCCTGGGGAAACCCTGAAGGTGAGATGGGTTATCTGGGTTCTAACAAGACCTCCAGCTACTTTAAACACAGGTTCTGGTTTGAGAACCACTGACAGAGACAAAGAGCTTGGGTCTAAAGTCAGACCACTTGAACTTTGGGCCACGCTCTGCCGCTTGCTAACTGTGCGACTTTGGGCAATTTATTTAACATGGAGGGGGACCTGTTATCCCAATTTGCCTGGAACCATCCTAGTTTTAGCATTCAAAGTTCCATGTGCTGGTGTTATAGGACAAACTCAGTTCTTCTTGCTGACGCAGTAAAGAATTACAGATCAGCAAGTCTATTAGCATGCAAGCAGGGTGTATTAGTGATATGTTCTCATGGAAGAAAATAGTCCTTGTCAAGGTGGGGATGAAAGGTTCAGGGCAAAGCAGGGCAAGGGTGGCAAGAGCATCAGGTCCTTTGTTCTGAGGACTAATATTGCTGGTGGGATGGGGGTGAAGAAGTTACACATTGATTGATGCATAAAGGTGGTACCAGCTTTCCCAGAGGGATGTGACTACCCAAACGTAGGTATGTGTGGGGGTCCGTTAGCCTGAATCCTTATCTTGCTCCAAACTTTATTGGTTCATCTGGTTGTCAAAGAGATATGTGACAAGCGGCAGTTAATTAAAGTTGAGGCAGTTACCCAAAGTTATTTATGGGTTCTTTCTGTAAGCATTCCTCATAAAACAGATAATGACCAGCTGTTGGCAATTAACCAAAACTGTTTTACTGGTTTCTTCTTTGGGTACTGCGGACTCCCTCCACTTCCCCCTTTCAGACCTTGGAATGAATACACAGTTTCAGAGGCATTCTTTTCCAGATAGTGGAAACGATACATAGAATTTCAAGGACTTCCCTCCTCCCATGCTAACATACTGTTTCTTGTGTTGTCGGAACACCGGGCAATGTTATCGGACCAGGCTCAAAACTGCTGAGTTGACATGAGACATGTCTCTCTTCTCCCTGCCTTGGTTTACTATCTATCCTACTAACACTGGGAAACCCCTTCATCCCAAGCAAACCAGGACAGTGGGTCGCCCTAAAACAGCGGTCCACAACCTTTTTGGCACCACAGACCTGTTTCCTGGAAGACAATTTTTCCACGGACCGGGGTGGGAGGGATGGTTTGGGGATGATTCAAGCGCATTCCATTCAAGCTCACCTCCTGCTGTGCGGCCTGGTTCCTAAAGCGCCTCTCTGCCTCATTTTCTTCTGTAAAATGAGGAAAATAAAACGAGCTGATATAGTAAGGTGTTTGGAACAGTGCCCGGTGAGTCTGGTGATGAAATACCGATGAATGGTAGCTCAGTTAAGCTAGTGACCTAATTTTTTTACTCCTTCAACATTATACCATCTGAACTTCATTTGTTAACTACATAAATTTTAAGTACAGTGCTTAAAATTGTGCCTGGCGGATAGCAGATGCTCAGTAAGTCTTAGCGATTCTCATTCTTATTATTGTTATCAGCTATTAGCTAATATTATTTGGCCACAACTGACTCCAAGTTTTAAGCAACAATCAGAGTGAACGATTAGAACCATCCCAGCTACTCAAATGAGCTCCACCGAAGCCTAAATATCAATATATTCCATCCCACGAGCATTACTTTCTTCCTTCTCCAGTCTCCACCCTCAGAATCCACTCCTGGATCACTCTGCCAGGTTTTCACCAATTTAAATTAGGACAATCTCTCGGTTCCTTTAGTGATTCAATCCTCATGCCAGATTTGAAGTCATTGGCCCTCTGGGGCTGCCGGGGTCTGACTCGTTACTTCAGTCTGGAGAAAATACAGGGAGGTGTGGTAGGGCACACAAGGGGACTCCTTCAGGACAAGGTCATGACAAGATCATTACTGAAGGAAATGCTTGCTGCAGGCCATGGTGGCCCCTGTGCAATGGGGGTGCAGAGGAGCCCGGGCTGAGTGAGGCCCTGCCGCCTGCAGTACATGGTTTCCCAGCTCACCCAGGGCACTGGCGTTCAGGTGGCCAACTCAGGGAGCAGCAGGGTGCACGCTCACTAGGAGGACGTTATGGGCCTGCAAGGGGTGCCCATCCGGCCCACCCATAGCCACAGGCCACCCCTCAGCTGAGTAGCACACTAACTATAAGGGAGGCTGGGAAAGCTCCAGCTAGATGTGCCCAGGAGGAAAGTGACATGGGTTTGACAAAGAGCTACTGAGTTTCTGCCACCAGGACCTTCAGAATGACCAAGGGAGACTCTGCGGGGGAGGTGGGTAAGCTAAGTCCTCCACATCTTCCCACAGAGACCTAGCAAGGGTGTGAAGCCATCAGATGGTGTCATTTTATAGCCCTCGGTCGAGCTTAAAGTTTGGTCTACTCTTTCAGCTTCGTAGTTGCAAGTTACAAAAATTCCCTGGTTTTCTAACCATGCCTTGGGCTGAGAATTTGGACTCTAAGCTTGTCTTTGTTTTCCTTTAAGGTGTGCGGTGACACTAGCACAACACCCTGCCCAGCGGCCCTTGACTTCAGCGTTATCTCTGCCCTCTTCTGTGGCAGGAGCCACCAGGCCCCCAAAGCCTTGCCTTTGATGGGTACTTTGTTCTGGAGCGACCACAGGATTAACTGCATCACCACTGCATGCCGTGGGCTGCTGGTGTCCTCTTCCTTAATACTCGCTGGATTTTCACTGTCCTCGGACCACCTGCCAGCCTTACATCATCCCCCGTTTCCCTCAGGGCTTCTTGTTCCATCCACTCCTAGTTCTTTTTTTTTTTTAACCCTCACCCCAGGACATGCTTATTCATTTTATTTTAGAGAGAGGGGAAAGGAAACAGCGAGAGGGAGAGAAACATCGATGCAGGAGGAAAACATTGATGTGAGAGGGAAGCATCGATCGGCTGCCTCTCACGTGGACCTTGACTTGCTAGGAACTGAATCCGCAACCCAGACATGTGCCCTGACTGAGAGTCAAACCCAGGACCTTTCAGTTTATGGGACGACATTCCAACCAACTGAGCCACACGGGCTCCTAGTTCTATTTTTGTATCAATCAAGGTCCTTAGTTCTAAGCAACAGAGACTGATTCTAGCGACTCCAAGCAGAAAAGGAATCTGTTAAAGATACTGGTTACTTCCTAGGAGATCTGAAACATCAAAGGGTCAGATCTGAGAGAGACCTGCCTCTGCTTGCCACAGCCGCCACAGTCATTACCATCAGTGTGGGATGGAGGTCCCATCACCTTGGAAAGCTGGAGGTAGCTGCTGCCCGTGTCACCATCGATTCCTGAGAAGTGCTCCTTCACGTCAGCAGCTTTAATTGAAAGTTGGGCACGTGGGTCTGATTGGAGGGGCCAAGAAAGGTGTCCAGGCCTTAGTTGCCAGGGAGGCTGGGAAAGGGACATTTTTAGCTTCTTTCATGGGAGGCAGGCTCTGCCTCAGAGCTGGGAATACCTCTAGCACAGGAGGGGGTTCAGATGTGGGGTGGCCAAAAGAATGCCCCAAGTCTGCTGCGAGAAGCCACCTGGTGAATCCAGACTGCAGCCCATAGTGCTGGCCTTGGCAGCCCCAAGCTCTAACAAGGGGCTTCGCCAGCCACTGGGCTCCGTGCGGGGTGGCGCGGGTAATGGAGCAGCCCCGTGCAGTGGTGGCGTGGCCCGCAGGCACAGACAGAACAGGCTCTGCTTGTAGCTAAGTATCTTTGAGTAAATCCTCTAACTTCTAGGAACACTGTAGTGGTTGTGAGGCAGGGGAGTGAGATGTTGCTGCCCTCCTAACTTGCTCTCCATGTGACCCTAAACGCGTACAGTAGCCTTCCTCTAAGATGGGGGTACTGTTAACATCTACCCTGCGAGGCTGTTGTGAGGATTCAATGAAATGATGGGTGCAAAGTCTGTATCGCAATGCCTGGCAAACAGTCCAGAGTCAGTAACTGCTAGCTGCTGGCTGCTATCTCTAATACTGGGGATGATACAATGACCTTTCCCTTATTCCTTGAAGCGCCACGAAAATAAGTAAACTGCTTTGCATCCATCTGGTGAACCTGGGGTGGGTGTATGTCTGGGAGTCAGCTCTAGGGACTCCAGGGACCCACTGTTCAATAGGTCCACCCGCTTGGGCTTCTCTTCTATTTCTATTTTTAAAAAGATTTTATTCATTTATTTCTAGAGAGAGCGGAAGGGAGGGAGAGAGGAAGAGAACTATCAATTGGTTACCTCTTGCACGCCCCTAACAGGGGACCTGGCCCGCAACCCAGGCACGCGCTCGGACTGGGAATGGAACCGGCAACCTTTTGGTTCGCAGGACCACGCCCAACCCACTGAGCCATGCCAGTCAGGGCCTGTTTTCCGTTCTTGTCCTTCCATCCCCTAGCCCTGTTTCTGTCTTCTGCTTTCTTTCCACCTGACCTCCCATTCTTCTTTTTTCTTTTTGTTCCCCATTTTTATGTCGTCTGCTCTCACTCATTGTGGCTCCCTTTCATGAACTGTCCTGTGTTCCCTGCAGTCTAGGGCTCACAGGGAAATGCCGGAAGGTACGTCCCTCGGGAAATCTGTATGGGGGTCTTTGTGAGAGATGAGAATGGAGCAAAGACCTCCACTCCACTTCCCCTATTAGTTAATTTTATATCGGTTAATTTTGTGTCAACTTGACTGGGCCATGAGGGGCCCAGATATTTGGCTAAACATTATTCTGGGTGAGTCTGTTCTGGCATTTATGCATGAGGTTAACATTTGAATGGGTTGACTAATCAGGTGAAAGCCAGAATAAAACAAAGATTGGCCTTCCTACAAGTGAGAAGGAACATTCTGCCTGACTGCCTTGAAATGGGACATCAGTGTTTTCCTGCCTTCAGGTTTGAACTGAAACTTCCAGTATTCTTCAGTCTGGATCCTGCTGGTCTTCGGGCCAGAACTCCACCACCATTGGCTCTCCTAGGTCTCTGGGTTGCCATCCGCAGTCCTGGGATTTGTCAGCCTCCGTAATGATGTGAGCCAATTCCTTACAATAAATCTCCTTCTATCTGTATATACATCCTACTTGTTCTGTTTCTCTAGAACAGAAGCTTGACTAATATAACCCCTGAATGGGTGTGGGGCCCAGCTGTGATCCCATGCTTGCCTGCTCTGGGCTGCAAGTGGCAGGTGCCCGGCAAGATGCCATCATACACACGCACATGGTTTGCCATTGATGGTGAACTTCCCGGACACTCCACCAACCCCTCGTGATAACGGGCCTTGATTGGTAACCTGATGGCCATGAATGGTTTTTCCCATTGGACCCAAAGATTGGTCTCATGGGTGAAGTCTCTTGAGTATTTCTAGTGTTAGAGAACAGTGATGGTGTATAGTCCAAAGGGAATGGCAAGCTGGGCCTTCTTACCTTGGACATGGCAGGCTTTTATAAGTGCCCATGCACTGTTGCCCTGTGTGGTAGACATGGGTGTGATTTTCTGTCCCCTCTGGACATTGCAAATGAGAAAGTGACCATGAATGAGTATGCTAAAAGAACAGACAAAAAAACAAACAACACCTGGCTGGTGTGGCTTGAGGGCCGGCCTGCGAACCAAAGTGTCACTGGTTAGATTCCCAGTCAGGGCACATGCCTGGGTTGCAGGCCAGGTCCCCAGTAGGGGCTGTACAAGAGGAAGCCACACACTGATATTTCTCTCTCGCTCTCTTTCTCCCTCCCTTCCCCTCTCTCTCTCTCTCTCTCTAGAAAGAAAGAAAGAAAGAAAGAAAGAAAGAAAGAAAGAAAGAAAGAAAGAAAGGGAGAGAAAACCAGACCACAGGGAAGTGCAAGGGTTTACCTTGGTGCACGAGCACTTGTTTAACGCTTTCTTGAGTGGGTGAATCCCAATCACAAAAGGAAGATGGGCTGAGAGTCGGGGTGCCGAATTGCCAACTTCCTCCCAATTGCTCGGTCTGGATTGTCAGCGCCTCGGGGGCATCACTGCCAGTCTCCTCATCACAGCAAGCAGGTGCTCTTGGTGACTGCGTTGCTGGAAGTCTTGAGAATAGAAAAAGGAGAAAGCTCACATTCATTACTGTCTTTTTAGAAAATTGTACATTTTATTTCCTTTTTGATTATATTTTATTGATTATGCTGTTATAGTTGTCCCAATTTTTCCCTCTTTGCCCCCCCACCAAGCACCCCAACTCCCTTAGGCAATACCCACCCCTTTGTTCACGTCCATGGGTCATGCATGTAAGTTCTTTGGCGACACCATTTCCTGTACTGTACTTTACATCCCCATGGCTATTCTGTAATACCTATTCGTACTTCTTAATCCCCACGCCTCTTCACCCACTCCCCTCAGCTCCCCTCCCACCTGGCAACCATCGAAGCACTCTCCGTATCCATGATCCTGTCTCTGTTCTTCTTGTTTGCTTAGTTGGCTTATTAGATTCAATTGTTGATAGGTATGTGTTTATTGCCATTTTATTGTTCAGGGTTTTGATCTTTTTTTAAAAAATAAGTCCCTTTAACATTTCATATAATAATGATTTGGTGATGATGAACTGTAGTTGTTTTTTTTTCTTGTCTGGGAAGCTCTTTATCTGCCCTTTGATTCTAAATGATAGCTTTGCTGGGTAGAGCAATCTTGGCTGTAGGTCCTTGCTTTCCATGACTGAATATTTCTTGCCAGTCCCTTCTAGCCTGCAAAGTTTCTTTTGAGAAATCAGCTGACAGTCTTATGGAAATTCCCCTGTAGGTAACTAACTTTTCTCTTGCTGCTTTTAAGATTATTTCTTTATCTTTAACTTTTGGCATTTTAATCATGATGTGTCTTGGAGTGGGCCTCTTTGCATCCATCTTGTTTGGGACTCTCTGCTTCCTGGACTTGCATGTCGATTTCCTTCGCCAAATTAAGGAAGTTTTCCTTCATTATTTTTTCAAATAGATTTCCAATTTCTTGCTCTTTCTCTTCTCCTTCTTGCATCGCTATAATATGAATGTTGGTATGCTTGAAGTTGTCCCAGAGGTCTCCTTCCACTGTCCTCATCTTTTTTGGATTCTTTTTTCTTCTTGTTGTTCTGATTGGGTTTTTTTGTTTGTTTGTTTGTTTCCATATTTTCCATATCATTGCTTTGATTCTCACCTTCATCCATTCTATTGTTGTTTCCCTGTGAATTGTCCTTTATTTCCATTAGTATTCCCTCCATTTCTGCCTGAGTCTTTTTTATGCTGTTGGAGTACTAAGTTCCTCGAGCATCCTTATAACCAGTGTTCTGAATTGTGCCTCTGATAAACTGCTCATATCCATTTTGTTTAGTTCTTTTTCTGGAGTTCAGATCTGTTCTTTCATTTGAGCCATGCTTCTTTGTCTCCTCATTTTGGCAGCCCCCTTGTGTTTGATTCTATGTTTTAGATAAAGCTGCTATGACTCCCTGTCTTGGTAGTGTGGCCTAATGTATTAGGTGTCCTGTAGGGTCCGGCGGCACAGCCTTTGAAAGTGCCAGGAATGAGTAGATCCATGTGCTTTCCTCTAACACCCCTTTGAGGCTTTTCTGAATGTGTCCCCAAAAGGGCATTTCTGTATCTCCTTTGAATCCCATCACTGTCTTGACAGCCAAAGTGGGTCATGGATGATGATCATAGATTCAGGAAGAAAGGGGTGGGCTCCAAGAGGGGCCTCAAAGTCATAGGTGAAACTCTGGGGTCTGATCCAAACTCACAAAAACAAAAACAAACCGGAATTGACTTAATGGGGTTCCATTCATGTATTCGGCAGACATAAACTGAACACCTACTAAATGGCAGGCCCTGAGTAGGTTGCGGGCATACAGCAGTAAACAGGATTCCCCTCCATTTGCCTCCATCTTTAGAGCAGTAAACACTGAAGAAACCCAGAAATGAGACCATCTGCCTATGACCAGTGCACAGGTGGCTACATTGCTTGACTTTTCAGCTCTCTCCTGAACTGGGTTCAGCTGGCTCCTGACTTCCCCACTGAGAGAGGGCAGTGGGTGTCAGCTCCCTGGCCCAGGCTGGCTGCTCTCCTGGTTCCTCACGCAGAGCGCTCCGGCCATTTCAGGTGCAGCCAGCCCCAGGGCTTAGCCCAGAGGCGGCTGTGGGGTGTGGAGCTGGCAGCAGGGCAGGCAAGTGGTGGGCAGACAGGCAGCTGGAGAACACTCAGGAATTAACCCAGAGCAAGACTACGTGTCTCCCCAGAGGACGCGAGGATCGCAGACATCCCCCTCTTGCATTTTGACGGTACCACCTCCAAATTCAGGGCCTGGGAGGTGGGGGTGATACCCATGGTGTAGGGTAATTACTTTTGTAATTACTTGTAGGACGGGAGGTAAGTGGTTCTCTCCCTTGGTTGTCTCACATGGCTGATGTCTCATGGTGGTGGGTGGCGGGGGTTCATCTCAGTGCCATGGTCCTCCGAGGATGAAGATGGTCCCTCTGGAGCCTGCGTCCAGCCCTGAGTCCACCTACACAGGGCCGGACGCAGGCTCCATAGGAGGCCAGGCCAGGCTGCCCATTACTGCCTTTCAGGGTGCCACTGCCCACCTCGGAGGCGGGGAGCAGGGAAGGGCCAGCCCAGGAAGCAAGCAGGAGCCCACGTGCACTTGGCCCCTCCTCCTGCACCCCTCCCTCCCACCCCCCTCTCACTCTCTGCCCACTCTCTTGCTCTCTCTTCAGGTTTAGCCATGGCTCGAGAGCCCAGACCCAGCCTTGCCCGGGCAGGGCCGAAGAGGCAGTGGGACACGGCCACATCCTGGTGAGTCTGCCCGCTGGGGAGGGGGGCTGTCTGGGGCTCTGGGCTCTCCTGGAATGCGACAAGGACTCCAGCTTGGGCTGCCTATCCTACTCACTGTGGTGCCTGAGGAGGTCCTTTATCCCTGGGCCTCAGGTTTTGTCTGTAAGGCTCCATCTCACTGATGTCACCTCCATTCTGCAGGAGAGAAGGGTGACTCTCCTCCCACCTGCGGCCAGTGGGCATGGACCCTCCCAGGGGAGCCTCGCCCTAAGGGGCACTTGTGGGGCTTTTTCTAGGTATAGGTGTTTGGGAAGTAACAAGTAAGAAGCTTTATGGATGAAATCTTGACAGTAACTTGGGAAGCTTAAAGAAATCTTCAAGAAAACTTTAAACATTTTCAGAAGGGAGGCAGCCAACCTCCGCCAGCCAGTGTGCCATTGTCACAGGCGTAAGGCGGGTATATGTGAACTGGAGGCTCCTTTTTCCCTTGGCTGGGCATCTGTGATGGTGGCGCTGAGCTCCAGGCCCTTTGGTGGGCAACTGGGTTGTTTATGTCTTGCCAGCAGGGGAGGCGGAAGGCAGTGAGCAGGTGGTTGCTCTTAGGAAGAGCATCCTGTGTAAACACCCTGGTGCCAAGGGTCCCAGCTTCTTTCGCATTTTGCCTGGCTCACGTGTCCAGAAGTGAGATGCCAGGGCTGGGGCGGGGGGTGTGCTCTGACAAGTCCCTGCACCTCCAGGTTGACCTAGAGAGAGACAAGGCCAAATCTCTCCGTGCTAGCGGCAGCCTCAGGGTCCACGGCAGCCTACGGATGCCAGTGTGGCAGCTTTTTCACTGTTTTCGGCTATGAGTAGATGTATACTCGTGGGCAACCGAGGTTTTCAAACTTGCATTTCTGCCATGATGCAAAACTGCGTACGTGGCGTGTTGGTTAGCCGTCTCATGTGTGAGGCTCTCATCTAGGGATGTCTGTTGATCCAGTTTTGTAATTGTCTGTCTGCTGGGAGGTAAGCGGCTCTCTACCATAGTTTTCTCACATGCTTTTTAACCTGGCCCCTTTGGAGGCTGAGCAAACCCCTTGTTCAGTTCTTTAGTCCCAGTTACCTTCTTTAGAGTTCATATACCTCCACCACCACCCCGTTGCCCAGCAAGCTCGGACCCAGTCCTGTTGGCCCTCTGAGAGGTGCAGGGTGCAGCAATGGGGAAGCAATGGGGAGTCATGACAGCTGTCCCACAGGGGCTCAGGCTCCATTTAGAGAGGCCCCCGCATTCAAGGCCTGGGGCAGGGGTGACTTCCTTAAGACCCATGTGTTCCCAGGGGACTCCAGTGGGGAGCATGAAGTGCTTCCCTGGGGTCTGGCTGAGCAATGGGTGGGCAGCTGTGGCTCTGACCTCTTAGGATGTTGCCCAGAGAAAGGACAGATTCAGGATGGGATTTGGTGGCCACTGAGCTGCTCGATGACCTCTTCATGAGCACTGGTCAAGGCCAGGCCATGTGGTTTTGGCCTCAAAGTGGAATTTGTCAACCTGGAGAGTAAGGTTTGTGGTGGAAGGATTGCCCCAGGCCCCCTCTCCCCACCCCACCCTTGTCCTTGCCCCTCAGGACACCTGAGGAAGTGGCTTGACCGCTGCTCATCGCGCCACTCTGAAGGTACACTTTATCTACCTTTTGGTGCGAAGCCCAGGCTTGCAGACTGCAACCACTGGCCCAGGCCAGGGGCAGTGATGAGGCTGCAGACCTGCAACCAGGCCTCTACCCCTCAGGCAGGAAGTGGTGAGGCCACAAGTCCAGGGCACAGGCCTCAGCCCTGGCTGATGATTGCGTAAAGGTGGGGGGTGGGCAGAGCAGGAAGACCCCGGTCCAGAGGGACAACCCCTGCCTGCAGCAAACGTTGCTGTAGTAGTGCATGTGGCTAAACCCCTCACCCCCAAACCCATCCTGCCTGTTTCAATTCAGGTAGCTCCCAAGGCTGTGCTCAGTGGTCAGTGAAATACTATTCCTTTACCATCCAATTCGAATGCCATTTTAGAAAAAAATGTAATCAAGAGGGAAAAGAGAGAATTAATCTTTGCATCAGCCAGGAATTAAATCCAGGACTTCTGGGTAGCAGGTGAGAATTCTACTACTGAGCCATCGCCAATGCTACAGTAAGGTAACTTCTCGTGGCAATTCAGGTGCTCTGCTGAAGTCTCCACCCAGTCCGGGTAAGAGAGCCCCAGCAAGCGCGAGGGGGCCCAGACAAACGAGTATTTTCTTGGAAAGATAGTGCCCTGCTGAAACGTGTCACCTTGAGTTCTGTCCCACTTGGTCGTTTCTAACCTTGGGGAGGCTGCCTGTTTCCTGCAGACGCCTGGGACCCGTACCCTGACCCTGCAACTCTCCCCACAATCCACTGGCTCCCTCTCCTTCCTCCAAGGACAGGCCTCCTACCCCCGGAACAGCATCCCTGAGGTTTTCAGGCTGCCCACCCAGCCTGCCTGAAGCCAGAAACGGGGGCGCAGGGGTGGACGGAAATCTCACCTGCAGGCCTGGAGACCCTGTGGGATAAAGGGGAAGGCACCCCCAAATGCCCTCCATTCTGCCTCAGTGGCCCCATGGGCTTCGTCCCTCGTGGGCTGGGCCTGAGCTGAGTCGTGGGCACGCAGTACCACTGTTTCAGAAACTGCTGCCCCCAGCATATCACATTTCCCCCTCAATTCGGCACCCGAAGCCCCTGCAGCTGTCTCCCCACTGGGACTTGTTGCCCAGGCCAGGGCTCAGCTTACTCTCTCCATCGATGTCCCCATCTCTCCTGGGTACCAGTTCCCCGGAGGTGGCGGCACACTGAGAGAAGGGGGTGAGGCCAGGCAGTGAGAGTCTGGGACTTTCCAGGCTGGTCCTCTGTCCCAGGGCCTGGATCAAAGGGCGAGGTGGCCTGGCCACAACCCCATCCTGCCTGGACTGCGCTGCCCACACTGGCCCCAGGATCCCAGTGACTTTTACGCAAGGATTAAAGGCTCTCACGCCCCCACCGTGGCTTTGGGCCCTGACTTAACTTTTCCCTTTCGTCCCTTGCCAGATAAGATCCGGAATGTGGGCAGGGCCTGGGTCAGGCGGAGGAGCCTGTGGAGGACCGGGCTCTGGCTGCCAGAGGCCTGCGGGCCATTGCCCCCTTCCTGCCACCTGGAAGGTCCCCCTTGTCAGAGGCCAGCCATGCGGAAGCTGGTTTGCTATGGTCTCCCAAAGTGACCTTGGTCAAGTCCCCAGGGTCCCTTCCAGTGGAAAATCCTGGGATTCTCAGGAAAAGCTTTGTACCTATTTCCCCAAGTCGAACTGCAGTCCGGGCAAGGATTCTGGCCCAGGACAGTGACCCTCCCCCATGTGTCTCTGCCGCAGCAGCAGTAACTATGACCCGGACTACAAGGTGTACAGAGAAGATGTGCCCTACAGGTGAGTGGGTCCTGCTTCCCGGTCCTCTGGGCAAACAGGTGGGGCTGGCTGGCCTGACTCCCTCTGTCCTGTCCCACAGGGGGTATGAATACCAGAGGGCCCCTCCACTCATTAACCCCATGCCTGTCAAGATCAGGAGGACCCACACGGGAATGGGGGCCAAGAGAAGCTTCAGTCCACACAAGGCCCCCAGGAAGAGCCACATGCCCCCAGGACAGATCAAGAGTGAGTGAAGGGGCACAGCCCTCATCTGCAAGGCCAGGGAGGGGCTGGGCCTCCGGGGCCTGGTGGAACAGCAGCTCTGGGCCCTCTCCCAACAGCCCGGGCTGAGGGGCTGCACTCCATCAGGGCGGAGCTGGGCCAGATCAAAGCCCGTGTGGACCGCCTACTGGAGAGCCTGGAGCACACGGACCGGCAGAGGGGCCGGTTTCCAGGTCAGGCTCCCCACACGCTCAGTGGGTCCGGTGTTTCCCCCTCCCAAAGGTGCCGGGGGCGCCTGGAGTCCTGCCTTGGGCTCTATCAGCTGGGCTCCCCCTACCCCACCCCCATTCCCTCTGGTTATTCCTGGGGCTCGAGGATCATTGCGGCTTCTAGGTGGTCCTATGAAGCCCACACACTCAGTCATATCTGGAGCCAGAGGAGTGTCCTGGCCCAAACCCGTCTTGTCCTCTCAAGCCCTAGACACTCTAGATCAGTGCTGGGCATCCAGCGGCCTCCATGGGATCAGTTAGGGCTGCATAACTTAGCCACTAACTGGTGACTCTTCCTGCATAGGGACAGAGGACAGTGAAGAGCACAGCAGCCCTGGAATTAAGGGTTCCTCATACGGAGCCACTGGACCCCAGCAGGAGCCCAGGGGCCAGAGGTCCTATCTAGAGGCAGGCAGCTCTGAGGACAGCACCGACCCAGAGGAGGTAGTAAGTGGCCTGGCGCCTCCCCCATCCTCACCATCCTTGTGTCTGGGTCCTGAGGCCGGTGAGCAAGGGAAGGACTAGGATTTGTGCAGGAGCCGAGAGAGGTGGATGGGGCGAGGCCTCTCATCCACCACAGGCAATGCTCAGAATATGGCCCATGCCCTGCTTATCCCCTCAACTCGGGTTTGGTCCGTCAGCTCGACCAGTTCTGGGCTGAAATACCATCTCCTCCTGGAAGGGGGTGGGGGGTTGTGGGCTTTGAGTATTATAGACAAAGTGTCACAAGTATATGCCTCATGGTCCCAGGTCCCTTGCCTCAGAAACACCTGGTAGGCTTGTAAAAACCCGGATCTCTGCCCTCTTCCTGCCCTGCCCCCACTTGCTGCCCCAGTCTTTGGGCTGTCTACATGGTACCATGGTCCCCAGGAAAGCTGTGGAAAAACACCTTCCTGGATGGAGAACATCCAAACCTGGATCTGATAACAACCCTTCGTGCGGCATTCAAGAGCCCAAATGCACCCTGCCCTGTCATATTCTCCACCCCATTAGTGGTCCCTGAGGTGGGCCAGCCCCCACTGCTGTTTGGGCCATCTCGGCAAGGCCGGGCTGCCAGGGAGCTCGCGGTGCAGAGCTTCCCAGCTTCCCTTCCTCTGCCCCGTGGCCTGCTGGGCTCCAGAGGGCCCTTTCCTGCTGCCCAGACCTGAGTCACGCCTGGAAGGACTGGGCTAGATGGAGAGAACGCTCTCCTTTGTCTGGTGGTCCTGGGGTCCCAAGTCTCAGGGAGAATCTAGAGAAACACTGAGCTGCCAGAGCTGATGAGAGAGGAAGGAGGGGGTGGGGAAGACTGGGATGTGTTAGCGGACGCCCTCCCTGTCCTAGCCGCCCTTGCCTCTCAGCACTCTGGGCCAGGGTCCTGCTCTGTTTTTCGCACAGGTGAAGAATCACGAATCGGACCAGGAGGGCAGCCAGTAGGGTAAAACCCCTCCAGGCCCATCTGCTCCAGGCCCCTTCCGGGCGGCACCCTTCCTTGCTTTGTGTGTTTTTAAGGCCTCCTAGTGGCACCTGTGTAACTGGAGGTACCCATCCTGGAGTGAGAACAATGGAGGCACAGCTCAGCCAGACCAGCAGGGAAGCCTCCCCATGATGGCAGCTTTGGCTTTGAAGGTCATCATCCAGATGACAGCCTGGGAACTGGCAGGGGTGGGATGCAGAACTGCCCAGCACCAGTTCACCATCCTACCCATCAAGAAGCTGGGGCCCAGTCCTGCAAGGCGCAGCTGGACAGGGCCCCCTGGAAGCACTACTGGCCCTCCCTGACTGTGGGTACTGCTCAGATGCACCTCCCCTCCAGGCCCCACCAGTCCTCTCAGGGCGCGGAGCACCCACAGCAGTGGGCCAACAGCTTTCTCCAGCCAGTGGTGTACAGGAAATATCCTACCATCCCCCTTCGTCTGAAACTGAGCTTTAAGTTCCTCGGCATGTGCCCCACATAACCCGTTTTGGTTTCAGATACTCCACCCACCCTACAAGGCCATCTTTCAGAATAAGGGTATCATTTTTATGTTCTGTTTCTATCTTGTCTCTTGCTGGTGTGATACTTTATATTTTAGATCTGCTCTGGAAATACGTGTATCATAAAGTGAAAAATAAAGTTTGTATTTCTTTTCCCTGGTCAGGAGTTCTTGCTGTAGTCTCTGAGCCTCATTCTGGTCCTTGGGCTGCTCCAGGCCAGCCCTGTCTAGAGAAGCTGCGCAGGCCCAAGACACTCAAGTTCAGAAGCTCATACCAAAGCAGGGCACAGAGAGGGGACCAGGCTGCCCTGCCTTCCTCCAATCCAGACCTGAGCACAAACCTGTAGGGCTCAGAAGCCACCCACGGAAGATCCCACCCTTATGGTCAGGCAGCCAGGCTGGCTCTCTCTACGCTACAGAGTGGCCAGCACCAGCTCTCACTCCTGGCAGTTTATCGGCTGGCTCTCAGGAGCTGAGGCTGGGTAAGAGACACCACCAAGTGAAGCTCATCCAGACCCCCACTTCTTATCAACAGTGGAGGCGGCCTCTGGCTGTGCTGCATGGCACAAGGCCAAGGAAGGGTGGGATCTGGCTTCCACGGAGACCCAAATCCTTTCCCAGCTACGCAGCCCTGAGCTGTGGTCTTTCCCAGAACCAAGCCAGAGGCTGGGGTTGCACCCAGAATGCTCCTGGAGCCACAAAGCCCTCCCCACTCTTGTCGCACCTCAGCTTTAGCCCTGGCTCCAGTACTTGAGGGCAGCTTCTCTTAGGAAGCACATTTCCCAGCATCAGCCCCTGCAGCTTCTTTCGTCTCAGCCTCTCTTCTCATGTCACACCAAGGGGCAGGACACATTTTAGGCAACGCTGGACATCAGGAGTCCAAGAACACACTACCCAACTCAGAAGAGCCTTGCTCTTTTAAATCCTGTACCACGAAGAACCACAATAGGAGACTTTTTCAGGTATAAAACGGTTTGACTTTTGTTTTAGCTCAGATATAAGTAAGAGGCACAGCCCCCTTGTCCGTTCTCTCAAAAGCAGCCCAGTAACATAGGAGGACGTTATTGGCTGGCCTGCCTACGGTCCATCCCTTACAGGAGGTACCTTCAGTAGTTTTCCTTCAGGTCCCGTTTTCCAGGGAAGCCCAGCTGAAGTCCATTCCAACTTGGGAGTCAGACTGCATTGTAGGTTTTTTAACGAGGTCACAGCTGGGAGCCAGCTCCAGTAGAAAAGTTTCTTTAGCCGAAGAGTTCGCAAAAAATCATTCCAACACAGCAGCCTAATGCATCAGTTCTGTGCGCGCCTCCCCAAATCCTCCCTCGTGCTCTGAGTTCTCAAGACGGTGCAGTTTGGAAGCCGACGGTGCAGGTCCTTTCTGGGGGCGTTCGTCATTCGTCTGGCTTCTCGTTCAGGACGGGGCAGCGGAGCCCCTCCGACGGGCGGCCCGTACCAGGCACTGCTGCAGTACAGGGTAGAGGCGCTGGCAACCCTCAAGACCCAAGCGCACGGCCTCGACCCAGCTCTCGGTCGGGCCCCCCTCCCCGCTGCCCAGCAGCCCCGCCACCTGGTTGAGCACGGGCATGAGCGCCACAGTGAGGCCAGCGGCGGCGCGCTCCTCCTCGAGCCGCGTGGGATCCAGCAGCCAAGTGGGCGCGGGCCCCGGCGCGCGGCTAAGGCCGCAGCCCACCACCAGGTCGTACATCTCAATGCCCGCGTCCGCCAGGGCGAGCGCGGCGGCCGTGAGCGCGGCGGCCAGCGCAGAGCCGCCGTCTTCCAGCAGCAGAGCTGATACCTCGAGCTGCGCACGTGGGTAGCGGCCCAGGCGCACGGCCGGCTCTAGAGCCTCCTGCAGGGCCAATGCCAGCTCGCGTTCCTCGCCGCTGCCCTGGGGAGCGCGGCGCCGGCGGCCGGCGAAGGGTGCGCGGCGGAAGTCACAGATCAGGCGTCCCCTCAATGCGGCCGGGGCCTCGCCTCCCGCTCCCGCCGGGCCACCGCCGCGCTCGCCGCCCTCGACCTGGCGCGGACCGGACACCGCACATAGCACCTTAGTACCTCCTGCCTCCAGGTACGCCGAGCCCTTGGCTTGGCTCAGCAGCCCAGCGCGCGCGTACACGGGCCGCAGCCGAGTGGGGTCACGAGCTTCAGGTTCCTCGTCCTCGTCCGCCGCGTACAGCTGCGGCGGCTGCGACTCTTCAGGCCCACGGATGCGGCGGTGATCCCCGGGCATGGCTACGCTTGGCGGACGAGCCGCTTCCGCCGAGCGCTGTCGCGAGGGCTGTCGGGATAGCGGCGAACGGGGCCGCAGCGCCCCCTATCATACTGGAGGAAGAAGGGCGGGTCCTGTACAGCGCCCGTGCCGAGGCGGACTTGCAGGCTCCGCGGAAGGATTCATCCCGGTAGGTGTGCGTTAAAGGACCGGGAGCAGCCGGGGCTGACTTCTAGCCTACCCGAGCATAGCAACCCCAGGGCGTACGTCTTCTTCCTTTCACTTGTGAAGCTTGTAATTATTTTAAAATTATTTCTCTGACTGTTTTGTGTTCCCAGTGCCTTGCCCAAGAGGGCAATGATGTTTTGCCTTGGTCATTCGTGTATCCTCAGTACCCTGGCTGGCATAAACTCTTGTTGGATTGTAATGACCCCTCCCAGTTTGGACTGTAAACTCTTTGTCTCCCTGACACTCATTTGGTATGTGTTTGAATCCAGGGCTTCGTCTCCCTTCGTCTGTGACAGTCGGCCTCTCCCAGCAGACATGCTTTTCCTCCTCCCTCCATGTCAACTAGCCTGCTGTACCCAGGGGACATGAAATCAGCTGAAGCCAGTAGAGGTAAGCAGTACCTTTCCTCCCAGCACACTAGTTTCCAAACCCAGGAGTTTTCATCAGACTTGGGTGAACTGCTTCAGGGCAGGTAGAGTCCCCATGCTCACTGTCCATCTTTCGGTCAAGAGCCATAGTATTTATTCTTCACCCAGGGAGCCACCTGGGCTGTCACACAGGGGGCACCCATGGGGGCAGTAGGGATAGAAATCACATAGTATCATCAAGTATTATTGCACATGGTCCTTTTATTTTCTGCAGCAAAAATGATTCTTTCCTGCAGACCCAGAGCCTGCGGTTGGCAGAGGACTATTTATAGACATGAGCATGACATGATAAATAGCAATCCTGGAATAGTGGTTCTACACTGATGGTGCTGAGGTGAAGGCTCCAGGAAGAAATGCAACGTGGTCATTGAGTTATAGGCTGGCACCCAAGTGAGTTCCAGTTACTGCTGGGTTAGAAGGAGAGATGGGGCTATTCAAAGGTCCCAAGATTCAAATGTTCATGTTGCAGATGGAGAGCTCCTGGCTGGACAGATACATCTAGGTGTGGAGGAGACACTTCCCAGTGGAAGCCGCCCCTTCCCTTAATTCTTCACATCTCCCAGGCGGAGCTGGGCAAAGGAAGTGGCCAGCTTCAGTGCCTCCTGCAGGCAGCCCACATTCTTGCCTGTGGCCTGAGCAGACACATCTTTGCCACCGCCTTTGCCATCCATCAGGCCTGACACCTGCTGTACCCACTCACTGGCTTTTAAGCCCCGGTTGGCTGCATTCTGGAAGACATGAAGGTGATGTGGGAGTCAGGGCAGAGGATAGGACTGAGGGAGGTATGGAGAGAGGAAGGAAAGAAAAAGGATGAGGGAACCAGACACCCACTCCTGCCCTGGATGATGCTGCTAGAGGCTGAGGCAGACCCTAAAGCTGGTACCATGGATAAGACAAGGTGTCAGCCAGCACAGTTACATATCCACCAAGGAGAAGGCCTGAGGGTAAGCGGTGCTAGAGGTGACAAACAGGTGGGCAGGAGAAGGGCCATTTCTAACCGGGGTTGCACAAACACACGTGGGGCTGGGCAAACAACCATAAGAACCGAGCTCCCTCAGAAAAGCTACAGACACCACTTCCCACTGGCACGGAGCTGCAGGGTCTGGAGCAAGGTTGCAGGATATTCTGACCTGGGGGACTTGACACAAGCACGTGATCTTGCCAGCCTCATTATCCACTGTGAAGAGCATGGCAGCAGTCTGTGGGGAATGTGTCTTGAAGAGCTTCAAGGCTTCATTCAGGGCCTGTGGGAGAACCTGGCATCAGGCCATGGCCCTAGGGAAGGGGCCATGCTCTCCATAAGTGCAGCAAGTTTGCAAAGCTCAGTTCTCACAGCACTTCCTGAACCCCACCCCTATCCCCCTTCCTAGAACAGGTGCTGGTCCTAGGAGCCTGCACAGATGACTCAAGCACAGGGCCTGCCCACACTGACTCTCTTAAGGTTTGCCTTCCATCTCCAGGAGCCACAGCTCTCCAGCCACCAGATCTCTCCATGGCTCAGCCTAACCTCAACCCAGAGAGTAGGCCCTCAGGTGACCACCCCACTCAGAGCCACAAAGCTGACTTCTGCCACCAGAGGGCCAGTGAGCCTGAGAGGAGACAAGCAGTGGACAGGCACAGAGTAGTGCCCGGAGCCCCAGTCCCTGGGTTGCCTTGGCTGACGCGCCGCTCTCCATCTCCAGGATGACGAGGGGCTGGTTGGGGTTGCTGTCAATGAGTTGCTTTGTCTTCTCCAACACCTGCAAGGAAGAGGGTCCAGAAGAGAGATGTTAGGACCAAAGCCCAGACTGAAACTCAGACAGCAGTGTGCACAGACTTTGCTGGGTAAATCTTGGTTCCCTCCCAGCCACCAGCACTGCCAGGACTCACTCGCTTCTGGACATCGGCTTTGCTTGCCCGGTCTAGGTCATCCATGACCTTTTTCAGGGACTTGAGATTCTCCCGGAATTCATCCTTCTGCCACTGGGGGATGACTGCAGTGGCCAGGGCCTGGAACCAGAGCCAGAAGACCATTCAGATATGAACCACAAGCAGTGAGGATGGGAGGCTCCAGCCCAGTCCAGCCCAGTCTTCTGGCTATGAACACTAAAATCCTCCCCAATTAGTATCCAGAAGAAGAAAGAGACAAAAAAAAAAAAAAAACCCCAAAAACGCAAAAAGGCATCCACCACTGGCCTTGAGACCAGCGACTTTACAAGTAATTATGGCAGTTTTAACGAGCAGGGCTGGAGAGAGAGGCAGAGTAAAGAGCTGGGAACCCTGTAAGCCCTGGTCCCTTACCAGGCAGTGAACACAGCCTGTGAAGGGCTTACTGGGAGTCCCAGAATATTAAGAAACACCAGAACGCCTGGAAGCTGGACATCCACAGCACCTTCCCCAACTCCCTCAACACCAGAGCCCACTCGTGCTTGGGATGGGCTCCCCTGCTACTGGCAATGGGGGCAGCAGGCAGGTCCCAGGGGCTCGCAGGCCCGGATCCATGGGCGCCACATTGCAAGGCTGCACAGCAACAGAGCAAGGGCCCACAGCTCTGAGAACCAAGACTGGAGGGTTAAGAACAGGGTGTGTCCGATTCATCAGGCCCAGGATCCAGCACTGAGCAGGCCCTGAGGAGAGAGGGAAGCCGCCCTACCTCACCAAGGTCAGCAATCTCCCTCTGCACATCCTTGTTTGGCGCAGTCTGGGCCTTCACTTTGGCCTCCATGACGTGGAGAGATTTCTTCAAGCTCTCTGCTTTCCTGAGGGCCTGGGAGGGGGACAGTCAGGGTTGTACACTCCAGGTAACTTTCAGCTTCACTATTCTGTCTGTAAACAACTGTGGCCAACACTATGAATAACACATCCCTGGGACATCAGAAGTTTCTCTTCCTTCAGGGAGCCTCCTGTCCCAAAAAGGAGCACCCTTCTCACATGCCTGGCCAGCAGAAGGGCTATACTAACTCGGCTTTGGGGGGTAACAGAACTTGTGGGTTAGGAGCCTTTCTCACCCCACCAGGCTTCAGCACTATCAGGCACAAGCTACAGTCCCCACCCCAAGCAGCTGTCCCCATCTCAAACCAGACATGTAGCCCCCAGGAGATGTAGGTAAGTGCTGGGGGCACTGGAAGCCACAACAAAACTATGACTTACCCTCCTCGACACAGATGTTACTGGGTAGAAGGCAGGATTTACATATATTTTAAAGATTAAATCCAAGGTAAAGCTGTCTGCACTGGTGGCTTTCTTCTGCCAGGTAGTGGTAACCAAAGGACATTTTGGGGTTAGCCCTGACCTTCCGCTTCTGACTGCAACAGCCACATAACCATCTACACTATGGACCTGCAGATTAAGCTCCTCTTCTTCACCAACCGGCCTGACCTCACCTTCTGAGCTTCGGCACCTGTGACTGCCACAATCCTCCGGATGCCCTTGGCAATTGCTTCTTCACTCACAATCACAAAAGCTCCCGCATGACTTGAATTCTGCAGGTGACTGATGGCAGAACACGGAGTCTGTGATCATGTGGAAGCCCAGGAGCCACAGTCCCCACTGCACCCCTTGGCTCTACAGCCCTGAGCCCTGAGTCCAAGGTAGTCGCTCCCAAGCAAGTCCCCACAAGGGAATGGAAAAGGGCCCTTCATGTTTAAGGGAATTTCTGAGTCCAGCCCTGGCCCTGAAGGGGAAGAGAAGGCCCGGGGCTGAGAGCATTGTGACACTGAGCAAGACACCACCTTTCTGAGCCTGTTTTCTCATGAATGAAAGGGTGTTGTGCTCCCTCACAGGGCTGTTGCAAAAATCAAATGACATTAAATGAAAGTGTCTGCAGTCCCTAATACCCAACACAATATTTCTGCTGGTGGGCTCTACATTCGTTCACGTTTTTGGCTCTCTCTGGTGGAACATAAGAATGTTCCTCTATCCCGGCTCACTAGCTGAGAATATTGGAGAGTACCTTTAATATCTTCCCACAACCCCTTAAAATAGGTTTTATTCCCCAGTTGCTCAGAGAACTTCCAAATGTTCATTATCTCTCAGTCATTCTCTGAGGTGGCATAGAGTCACTGAAAGCTGTTTTCTGTGCCCTAAAGAGTGTTGTGCACCTGGAACCTGGTCCCCAGATCCCTACCCCACCCTCTGCATGCCTTCCTGCTCCCTGGCTGCCTGAGGCCTGCAGGAGGCCCTGGATGGGCTCTACCATGGCCATAAGAAATGTTTCTACCAGGCTTCTTCAGAAGCAGGAATTTGCCAGGCCACCATACCCATCCCCAGAAGACTCCATGGAGGTTCCAAGTGCTTTGGAGGCATTCAAGTTGGCAGAAATAAGTGTCTGTCCAAGCCAAACTGAGTGGGGCCTACCATGGGGCCTGACTCGGGCTCTGAGACATTGGGGCTCATCGCTCAGGTGCTGTTCAAGCTGGCAAAGGGAGTTAACGAGGCCCCAAGAACAGAGAGGGGCTGGGACCAGATCAGGAGCTCAATGAGCACTTCATGGCCTTGCTGAATACTGAATTCACAGGCCAAGAATCCCAACTTTTGTTGGGACAAGCTCAGGGAACAAGAGCAAACACTTGTATGGTAAGTGCTCCCTTCTCTTAGGAAGAACATTTCATCACAAGCCCAGGCAGGTTAATGTCAGACATGAGCACTAGGATGCTAAGATTCTTGGGAATGCTGTTTGCCAATTGCATTTCTGAAGACTTCATTTCAACCTTAAGATAAACAAGGGTTGGTCCAGGACCCACATCCTTCAAAAGTAATCCAGGGACACCCTGCTGTACCCTGAGGTACTTACGTTCCCCCACAGAACTCAACAGAAGTGAGTGAGCCAGCAGGACCAGAGGGGTCGTCCAACAGCTCGGACACTGGGACCCCAATGGAGACAACTCGCACAGGGTCAGGATAGGTTTCGTCAAACACGGCCCGCAGGCCCTGGATGGCCTTAGCTGCTGCCAGTGGACAATCCTGGGCATAGACAGGCTGTATGGAAAGGAGGTCAAAACAAAACAAAACAAAACTGGAAAGGTCTTCTCTGGAGATGCAGCAGGAAGCATGAGGGAGAGTGTAGTCTTGCGGGCAGGACTCTGGGTTTCTAATCCCAGCGCTGCCTGTCATGTGCCTGGAGCCTCCTGAAAGAAGGCACCATGCATAGTCGAGGGGATCAAAATAGGAATTTCCAATGAATACTTTGTTAAACTGTGAACCAAATCTCATGTGGATGTGCTACACTTAAACAGAGATAACCAGAAGAGCTCTGGTTGCCCAAAGCAGAGAGTAGAGCACAGATCTCTCCCTGCCTGCTCCCCAGGCGCTCTGAGGCCCCTCCACTGAACACCACCACTGCCCCCTAGGCAGCGCTGTTTGAGAATCACTGCCTCAAGCAAACTGTGTGCAGGACGGAATATGGGACGATGGAGTGAGGGCATCTGGGCTGCTGACACTTCATGGACAGAAAGTGATGGTATGGGAAGAAGTGAGGTTCAGGACCCAAGAGCTCACACATAACCTCACCTACCTTGGCTGCCTCAATCATCTGGTTAACAATCTGCTCAGCCTTCTTGATCTGTTGGGTGGACATGGCTCCCTTGGCAGTGAAGTCAAATCGAAGGCGGTCTGGAGCAACCAGGGAGCCTTTCTGGTCAGCTTCCCCAAGCACAGAGCGCAGGGCGAAGTTCAGAATGTGGGTGGCTGTATGGTTGCTCATGACGGGTCTCCGGCGGGGCTGTAAAGGGCAGAGCCGGCTGGTGGAGGGGTCTGCAACAGATTGCTAGTTGTCCCCTAATACTTGCTCTCCCCTTCTTCCCAAGTGCTAGAATTTTTAGTTGGACACAGGGCTGCCCAGAATAAAGACTACATTTCCTAGCTTCCCTTGCAGCTAAGTGTGGCTGTGACTAAGTTCTAGTCAATGTATTGTAACCATACCCTAAAGGGAAAAGGCATGCCTTCCCCTTCCTCTTTCCCCCTGCCTAGGATGAGAGTTGGAAGAGTACGGCCTATGAGTCAAATCTGGGCTGTCACCCATTTTTACGAATACGTTAATTAATACACAGCCACACTCGTGTGTACATATTGTCTATGGTGCTTTTGTGCCACAACAGCAGAGTTGAGTAGTAGTGACAGAGACCATATGTTCCAAAATGCCAAAAATATTTATAATCTGGCCCTTTCCAAAACAGTGCCAATCCCTGACCTAGAAAATGAATCTGACAGCTACCTTCTTGGACCATGAAATCAAGGGCAACACCCCAGAAATGATGGCAGAGCAATAAGCAAGGAAAAGCTGGGCCCAATGACTTTGCAGGGCACAGCCTCTGTATCACCCTGGACTTTTAGGCAAGAAACACATTTCTAACATGTGTTAAGCTACTATTATTTTGGAGTTCTGACACAGGCAGTAGAAGCGGTTTCTTAATTAATATAGGATCTTTGGCTCCTGAAGAAATATTTGAGGTTCACCTGGAGAAAGGCAATCCATGAAAACAAGTCTATAGGCTCTCAACGGAAATCACTGTGGTTGACATGGGAACATACAGGTTTAACTCTCAGATACATCCCTCATAAATTTACTTATAATAATCTACTTACAATTTTACTTAGGAGTGATGATAATAATAATGGGCCAATTTAAAGGTAAGGAGGTGAATTCTTTTCACAATAAATTAAGTATATCAAATCACCATGATGTACAGTCACGTGCTGCACGACGTTTCGGTCAATGACAGACCACATACACAACGGTGATATACCATACAGCCTACGTGTGTAGTAGGCTGTGTCATCTAGGCTTCTGTAAGTGCACTCTACGACATTTGCACAATGATGAAATCACCTAACGTCACATTTCCCAGAATATATCCCCATTGTTAAATGACATGTGAGTGTACTTTAAATATCATACAATTTTACGTCACTTGTACCTCAATAAAGCTGAAATTAAAAAAAGAAAAAGGAGGTGATTACTAACAAGACCCAATGCTGACCAGCATAATTCAACTCACCTCATCAATAAAGAGTCGGACCTGGTCCCCCACTCTCAGGTTGCCGTAGATTGTTCCTACATGTAGCACGTACCCTCCTCGCACCTGAGTATTCTTCACTGTAAACTCAGTTTTCTAAAAGGAGTCAAGGAAACCAATAAATAAATGAATAAATACATATATAATCAATTCTCTTTACATATACAAATTATACATAGACACATTCTCTAAGAATTTCCTTATTGGCATGTATATAGATACACTATTAATACCACCATACGTGTTATACACATGCCCCATTATATACGTATGTACCATTATATGTACCCGTCACTTTACGTATGTTCACATATATTTGCCTAGGTCCCTCATCCGAGACCAGAGTCAGCAGTGGCAGAGCTGGAAGCTGGCAAAGATGTCTGCCCTTCACAGAGCTGCCTCTCCGTATCTATGAGGACAGCATGGAGGAACCGAGGATCAGCCTATGCAGCCTGGCTGCAAGCATCCTGCTGCAAGGCCACCTAATGGCTGTGAAAGCAACACGGTGCCACAAGCGGCTCCATCAGCTCCGGAAACACGGACCATCGAACATGACCCAAAGATCAGTTGTGTCTGCTCCCCAAGGCCCAGGGTGCCCTGACCCAGGCCTGGCCTGTTGTCAGACCCCCTCTCTGGCCCGCAATGAAGAATGCTGGCTCACATCTTCGATGCTGTCATCAACCTTCACCAGGTAGCCTTCATCATAGATCTGCCCTCCTTGCTCAGCATAGAAACAGGTCTTGTCCAGCACCACTCCGCACTCCTGGCCTGTGGACACTTCTTCCACGAACATCTTATCCCTGCGTAGAGCCATCACTGTAGCCACTGTGCTCTCAAAGGCTGTGTAGCAAGGGGGGAAACAAGGTCAATGACTGCTCACACATTCTTACCTGGTTTTTGCTGCATTCTATTTCTCAAACTCTCTTTAGGGCCTAATTACCTAATTTTGTTCTGGAAGCAAGCTCACTAGACTCTACAAAAAGTCTTAACACGCTGGCTTTCCATCAGAGAATACAACGCTCAGTAGGGTATCCAAAGTGTCCTGGTTTCCTTGGACCCAAGGGTTTCCCAAGATGCGAGATTTTCAGAGTTAAGACTGGGACAATTCTGGGAAAATTGGGATGGTTGGTCACCCTAACTCTGAGCTACTGAGCAGAAACTTGGTGAATCTAATTAGTAGTTTTTTAAATCCCTATTTCAAGGTCAATTCACAAAGAATATACCCTTGTGGGCTTGCTTAGATAGATTTAGGTATTTCTGATGGAGCAAAAGAGCAAAAAACATGTAGTGCCTATTTATTTCTTTTGATTCTTCAAAACCTTAAAATGTTACTATCCCCAATGCAAAATTCAACAGCCACTGTGAATGGCATAATCTCCATTTCCTGTAAGATGTTACAATGAGAGGCAACTGGGTAGAATACAAGAAACCACCTTGTAAACTTAAAAACAAACAAAAAACTCCCTGTGAATCTATAATTATTTCAAAATAAAGAGTTAAGAAAAATCAACCACCAACAGTTTCTATGAGTATAAAATTACACAGCATGACTATACAGACTACAGGAGAGACTACCACAGATATCCAGGTACCTAATCTTGAAGGTAGTCTCTTGAAAGCCGCAACCCACCTCAACCCCCCGCCCTGCAATGAGCACAATAACATACTATAGCTCCCACTGGAGTCCGAAAGGTAATTATACTTTGGAGAATCATCTGTTGCCTCCAGACTCCTTTCCCGGAGCTCTTCAATAGCATAAATGTCCAGCATGATGTTGTCTTCCCCACCAGCTCCCCTGCCCTGTGATTTCAGCTGCCAGTAAGAAAAAAACATAGTTACCCTAATGTAGAAGAAAACTCTGAAGCACTCATAACTGCTAAACTGCGTCCAATGTGAAGCTCAGCCCTACTGACAGTTCGGGCGAGGTCACTCGCTGCTGGGGGCTGCCCTGTGCACTGCAGGATGTTGAGCAGCATCCCTGGTATCCACCCACTAGATGCCGGTAGCATCGTGCTCCCAGCTGTGACAACCAAAAATCTTCAGACATTATTGCCAAATGTCCCCTGAGGTGCCAAAAATGACCCCTGTTGAGGCCCGCTGTCTAGGGAAAAACCAGAATTTCAAAGACTTTCATGAAAGGAAACTTGCTTGCTTTGCAGCCAAGTCCTGCCTTGGTAGGTACTATGTCTCCTGCTTGCCCCCATATTCGTTACCTGGGCCAGTTTCCTCTCTTCTTCGAAGCCATCCATATCTACCACCAGGCCCTTCTCTTCAGCAATCAGTCCAGTGAGATCCACTGGAAAGCCATAGGTGTCATAGAGGAGCCAAGCGGTGTCCCCTACACAGCACAAAGGAATTGTGTCAAGTAACATGGACAGCCCCCTTCTTTTCCACCCCAAGCCCTCCCCAGGAGGACAGGGGGATTCAAGAGACAAGGTAAGTCAGTATTGGTTCTATGCACTTGTCCAAAAATCCACCAGATCTTTTGGAAATCACTTGCAGGAAGCACGAGAGGTCTCCCAGCAAAGCTGTTTCTTAATCTGAACAAGTGGGTTCAGTTTGTGAAAATTCATCAGGATTTCTCCTTGTACATTATATTTCAATAAGAAAAAAAAACTTTCAGAAAACACAAAAGTAAAAAATAAAAAGAGAGAAAATAAAAAAGAAAAAAAAGAAAAAATACGTTTTGAATTAATTTGTCCTGTCTGGTAAAAATTAAAGCAAGTTTCATGCCTTGGCTGGTGTGCCTCAATGGATTAAGCACCAGCCTGCAAATCAAAGGGTCACTGGTTCGATTCCTAGTCAGGGCACATGCCTGGGTTGCGGGCCAGGTCAGGTCCCCAGTAGGGGGTGCGTGAGAGGCAATCACGCATTGATGTCTCTCTCACTCTCTTTCTCCCTTCCCCCCTGTCTAAAATAAATAAATTCTTTAAAAAGAAAAATTAAAGCAAGTTTCAAAAACCAGTGTATACTATATGTTCCCATTTCTGCTTGAAAACACACATACAAATTTACATGCAAATAGAGAAAAGTCCTGAATACACCAAGCTCTTAAGAGCTGTTACCTCTGAGAAATGTATTTGGGAAAGAGGATTTTCACTTTTAGTTCTATGTTGTTTGACTACTTTACCACAATAATGAATTTTATAATTTTAATATAAACCCCATTTTATACCACAAGCAATTTAACCTAACTATGCTCAGTCTCTGGAGACATGGGAATCCACTGTCAGTTTGTGAAAAAAAGGCTTGCCTCTTCCGGAAAGATGAAACAGCCTAGACAGAGAAAGGAAGAAACTGGTCCTTACCAGGAATGGTCTTGCTGTCTCCTAGGCTCTGAATTTTTCGGTCCAGGATGCGACGCCCTCTGCTGAGTGTCTTCAGAAATTGCACTTCTTCTTCATTAATGATGTCCTTCACCATATCTGGGTCCTTCTTTAGCTCAGGAAATGCATCTCCCTGGCAAAGGCAAAACAGATGTGGACGCAGTGAAGCCAAGGACTATTCCATGAACCCTCTAAAAATTCCCATTAACATTACACTACCTCCCACCCTAGCCCTCTTAAGATATGTGCTTTAGTCCAGAAGAAGCAAGCAGAGAAATAGAGACCTACCAGGGACTGGACAACAACATCTACTAATGTAGCAAAGAAACCCTTGCTGGCATTGAGTTTTTCATGGGAGTATCGTACAGCCCGGCGGAGAATCCGTCTCAACACATACCTATAAGAGGCAGAGCCCAATGCCCGGTTAGACACATTGCAGCTGAATGTTTCATAGTAGTTCTTTGGAATTCCACTCAAAGCAAGATGACCAACTTTTTGTCTTTCTCTTACAAAGACTCTTTTATCCTGTGATTGCTTCTTTTTTGAATTTCTCAAGGTCATTAAAATGAATTCCAGCACAAAACTCAGTAATATACCCACAAATTGCATCAAGGATGACCTGGCTTGTCTCTTTCACCCAAGATGGAGGTAAGAAATACAGACCAAATGGTGGACTTGATGTCCACTATCCCAGGCCCTGCCTGTCACTAATGAAGTTGCCTGGAGCTAGTCAAGACCAAGACCTACCCCTACCCTGCTGCTGCCAATATCCTATCAATTCTTCTCACCTCTTCTCACTTAGCAGCAAAGATATAGTTACAACTTTTTAGTGTGAGCTGAAACTCCCTACAATAAAGCTTCTCTCCAACTAGCTAGAAGACAAAGAAAACAACAATGAAGTAAAGCTAAAGTTCCACAGAGCCCTAACACTACCCCATGAGTAACATACTTACCCCCGCCCTGTGTTGTCAGGACGGCCACCATCGGCTAGTGCCACAGTGATGGTCCGAGCATGGTCAGCCAGCACCCGGTAGGCCATGTCGATCCCATCAGCATCATTAGCACCAACTTTCCCAGTGTATGGCCGGGCACCTGTGCCCTACAGATAAAACCCAGACGGCAGCATATGAGGAAATAGCCTTTCTGGTATTGCCTTGCTCTAAAAGGTTCCGAGAGGACTGAGGGCCATTAGGAGAAAGAATGATCCCCTTGCCAATCTTGGAACCCCAAGAAAGGTGACAGTAGTGGGAGTAAAGAGCCTCCGGCCAGCCCCTTGCCCTCCACAATTTGCAGTGCCTTGTGCCTAGAGCCTTGTGTTACTAACAATAAAGTTGGCAGATGGTCACGGGTACCCTTGGCTGGCAAAGCATCTGGTTCTCCTACATTTGACAGCACTGCTAAGAGTCCAGCCTGGAAACTTCCAAAGAAGTTGGCAGTGTTTGCAAGAGGACTCGTACCTTCTGAATGGCTTCGAAGTAAGGGACAAAAAGGTCAGTGTCATAGTTGGACATCTTATTCTGCAGCACAGACACCAGTCGCTCCAGGCCCATCCCTGTGTCAATACTTTTCTTAGGGAGAGGTTTCAGAATTCCATCCACTTCCCTGCATGATCCAGAGAAAAAGGACTCAGGCTGCTACCTCACCCTGCTGGTTAAAACTCATTTACATAGCAGTTTGCAGACTGACTTTTTGCCATTTGCCCCTGACTAGTTTGGTGGGAGGAGGGAAGTGAAGGTAAAGAGAAGTACTCTGGGGATTTTGAGGAGCAAGGCAAAGCTTCAAGGAAATAAACTTTAGCCCTGGCTGGTGTGGCTCAGTGGATTGAGCACCAGCCTGCAAACCAAAAGGTTGCCAGTTGATTCCCAGACAGGGCACATGCCTGGGTTGCGGGCCAGGCCCCCACGTTGGGGCTGTGCGAGAGATAACTGATGTCCCTCTCACACGTCGATGTTTCACTCCCTCTCTCTTTCTCCCTTCCTTCCCCTCTCTCTAAAAATAAATAAGTATCTTTTTTTAAAAAGGAAATAAACGTTAAAATAACAGTCCAAATTATAGCAAAAATGACATTACAGAAATAGCCCTTAAGCAGATATCATGGGGAATAAAACTAATTTGTGAAAGAGTAAGCCCAGTCCTGACTGGCGTGACTCAATTGGTTGTGTATCATCCCACAAACAGAAGGGTTGCCAGTTTGATTCCTGGTCAGGGCACATGCCAGGGTTAGATGCCTGGGTTGCAGGTGCAGTCCTTTGTCAGGGTGGCTATGAGAGGCAACTGGCCAATGTTTCTCTCCCTCTCTTTCTCCCTCCCTTCCCTTCTCTCTAAAAATAAATAAATAAGCCCTGGCCGGTGTGGCTCTGTTGGTTGGTGCACTGTCCCATAACTGAAAGGTTGCAGGGTTGATTCCTGGTCAGAGCACATGCCTGTGTTGTGCATCTGGTCTCCAGTCTAGGATCCCCAGACCACGCAGGTACATGGAGGCAACCAATCAATGCTTCTCTCACATCGATGTTTCTCTCTCTCCCTCTCTAAATGTCCTTGGATGAGGATAAATCAATCAATCAATCAATAAAATCTTAAGAAAAAAATAAAAAAGAAACAAGGTCCAGCCCTGACCTAGAGATCAGAGGGAAAACTTGAGAAATAAAATTTAAAGAATGTGACATAAGATCCCATGATGCCTTTAGGCCTGCTTTAGCACTGCTCCACTGTCCCCAAAGACCAGGATGGGGAGACAGCTATGTGCTCTGAATTCCTCTTTCTCAACGCAGCTTGAAGGTGGGTGCTGCTCTTAGTAGGAGTGGGTCAGGACCCCCAAGCCACCTGTTATACTGGATGAACACAAGGTTCCAGATCTCCAGCACGTTGGGGTCATCCTGGTTGACAAGATGTGCAGCATTACGACCACCAATCCGGTCATAGTGGATCTCACTGCAGGGACCACACGGGCCTGTGTCACCCATTTCCCAGAAGTTATCCTTCATATTGCCGGGGAGGATTTTGGTGTCATCCAGCCTGCACACAGTGGGGACAATAAGCCCAGTCAGAGCCACTGACAAGGATTTAGCACAGACTTGTATCCACCACAAAAAGAGATCCTTATAAATTTCTACAAGGACGGACCATTCTTTGGCAATTACTAACGCTAAGACTGCTTACAAATTCTTTTAAGGAGGTAGAACATGATTCTTCAAGATTGATGACAATTGAATACAAAATATACATATACTCCAATCATAACTTTAAAAAAGTATGCAAAGACATGGATAAAGCCTAAAAAGGAACACATAAAAATGAAAACGGTTATGCTGTATAGGACCAGAATTTAGGCAAATTTTCTTGACAAATGGTCTTTCATTTTAAAAAATGACTATATTATATGACAATATAAATGTTAAAAAATACTGCTGATTCAAGTCACCTCTCAATACCCCAATTTAGTAATTTGTCTTTTACCTTAAGATGATACCAATAAGAATTTAAGAAGAGTAAAACATTTCCAAAATAGCTAACTGCTCAAAATTGCTAGATAATAAATAAAGCACTCAAAAACAAAAAACAAAGAACTATGCTTATGGAATAAACAAAACACAGACACACAGGAAGCCAAGTAAACCAGAATTCAGAAAGTCAAGATTAGCCCTAACCATCCTGACTCAGTGGGTTGGGCATCATCCCACAAAGCAAAAGGTCGCTGGGTTGTGGGCCAGGTTCCCACTTGGGGGCATGCGAGAGGCAACCAATTGATGTTTCTTTCCCTCTCTTCCCTTCCCCTCTCTCTAAAAATAAATAAATAAAATACCTTTAAAAAGAAGTCATGATTAGTATTTAAGTTTCACATATGTTACTGCCCAAAATATCCAAGTACATTTAGACTATAGAGTCTAACCAAGTAGGGGGTTCAGGCCAAGTACAGTGGTAAAAGTTAAAAAAGAAAAAGAAAAACAGGCGGTATTGCTTAAATGTACTAAAGAGCTATGCACTAAAGGACAGCAGAGTTCAGTGAAAAGAACAAGAAAATGAGACAAGGACATCATGGGCACATCAGCTGTCCACAGGGTACATCACCCCACATTCAGGTTCCCCCTGATGCAGCACTTCACAAACTCAATTCAGTCCAAAGCACAGAACACATACAGCGCATCTATCACGTTACCTTTTATGCTACATGATTTTACTGTAGACTTACACTACATTTGAAAAAAAACCCAAGTGGCTTTTACTACTCCTCCCCCTGCCTCCCCGCCAGCTCATCCCCCTCCCCACATTTCCACCCCCGACCCAACCCCTCTAGTAAAAAGAATAACAAAAACCCCAACTTCCTTTGTCCTAGGCCTGTCTGAGGCCATTAGAGTTCCATAAGAGATAAACTGTTTCATATGAAGAATACCATTTGTTTAAAAAGATACACACAGGACTACAGAAATATAAAAAAGGCCTAGAAGAGTATATATGGGGTATCAAACTATTAATAATGGTTAAATCTTAGAGATTTTCTACTTCCTATTTTATATTTCTATGTAGTTTGAATTTTTACCATATGCATTATATGCACAGTTTCTAAAAATACACAAATATCAAAAAATATGACAGACACTCATGTTGGCTTTCCAAAACAGAATGACCAATTAAACCTACTAAGAAACAACGTGCATACTGAAGAATAGTTACTCCCAGTCACCCACACCTCCACTGCAAAATGGGAACTGGCAATGCACTCCAAGTCGCAAGAGCCCACTCTGGCACTAAGTTTAAAAATCATTTTATTCCTCCATTCTCTCCAAATGTGAGTTGCATTCTTACCCCAAGTTTTGCCAGATCTGTTTGCATTCCAAGTCTGCTTCTAAGCCAGCTGCTTCATCCCCACCAAAGTAAGTAACGTAAAGTCTTTCAACTGGAATCCCGAACTCTTGGGTGAGAAGTTCCAGAGCCATCTTACATGCCAATTCCTACAAAACAGAACAAAAAGAAAGATGTGGAACACGGCCAGACCAACATTTGGCTTACTCTATTATTTAGCATGAGGACAAAAAGTCCAGATGCTGGGAACACAGATATAAAACTACGATATCTTCATTATAAATGCAGAATTCAGGACTGATGATCAGTTTATGCAAGAAAGCCAAATGTGAACTGAAATCATCAAATTATAGGTACTGCTTCCAGGAAGTCTTAAAATATCATCATTTAGGAGATTCACTCCTAAGTTATATTTCATACTTTAAAACAAGCAAAATTAGAGCCCACTTCCCTCAACGGTGATGGCTGTTTTGCTCAAAACCCCAACAAATCTTTGAGCTCACCTTGAAGTAATCTCCAAAAGACCAGGAGCCCAACATCTCAAAGAAGGTATGATGATAGACATCCTTGCCCACGTCGTCCAGGTCATTGTGTTTTCCCCCAGCCCGGATGCATTTCTGGGTATTAGCAGCTCTCTTCAACTTTGCCATGGGGTGTGATGGGTCAATAGTGTTCAGAAAGATGGGTTTGAACTGAAAAAAAAAAAGGAAGGGCGAACTTCAACTTTTAAAGAGCTGTAGATATATCAGGTGGCCTTACACTGGCAGGAAGAGACTACACACGAACTGTTCAGTTTGTGATTTAATTAACACGGAATATAGAAACTTCTCAAAGGCATGTGGCCCTATGGGGCTGCAGCAGAGGCGACCTGTCTTGGAGCAGCTTCTCCCTGGTCCTAGTTCTCTATCGATCCCCACTGGTGACACCACCTGCGCAGGGGAAGGGTTGCCAGATCTAAGATATTAGCCAAAGATGGATGCACTGAAACATGTACTTCCTCACGAATCTGACAGTCAGGGCTTATATTCTCTTTCTAGAAGAACTGATTCAAAAACTGATGTGCTGGCTTGGTAGTAAAGGTGATAAGGAAGAAAAAAATTTGAGACCTACATTAACGGAGTAAAATCGGTATGACTGCATGTGTAAGGAAACCAGATTACCTTGTTTTGATGTATCATTGTTGCACGTGTAACTCTGCCTTATTTTTTCCATTAGACCTGTCCAGTTTGAGAACCACTAGCCACTTGTAAATATGAAAAATTAAATTAACTAAAATGACATAATTAGTAATTAATAATAATGTTTTTAAAATGAAAAATTCTGTTCCTCAATCAGCTCAATAGTTGCACATGGCTGGTGGCAGGCATACTGATACAGATATATCAATATGTGTACATTGATACAGAACCTTTCCATCATTGCAGCAAGTTCCATCGGATAATCCTGTGCTAGACCATGAATTCCTTAAATGTAAAAGCTATCTTAATTATCTCTGTATATCCAGCCCCTAGCATAGTATTAAAAAAAAAAAGTAGATGCCTAATAAATACAATTTTATTAAAAAGTAAACAAAACAGTCAAAGTATTTCTGATTAAGAGGCAATATAGCAAAAAAGTTAAGCAAATGACAGTATGGGTTCAAATCCACACGTCAGCATTTACCAGCTATGTGAGCTTGGGCAATTTGCTTGAGCTTTCAATGTCTTGGTAGGAAGGCAAAGAGTGAGGATTAAATGAGTGAATATATGTAAAAGACACAGAGCAGTGTCTGGCACACAGTAAGTGCTACATGTCGGGTAACAGTTGTCATTATTCAGAGAGTATTTATAAACACTGGATTCCCATGGTTCTTCTACCAAGTACAGTCAGCACATGTGCCTAGCTATACCTATATGGAATAGAACCCTTCCAGTATTCCAAAAAACCCATCACCTCGAATGGGTCCCCCTAAAAGTAGCACCCCCAATTCTAGGTGTATGCATAGCACTAAGAAACATAACTGAAAACATTTTCATTTTTATAGTTCCACAATTAATATTGTACAAGATGGAAAATGTCCCCAGTGCCTCTAATTGTCCATACCAGAAAAGAGACCCAAGAGAAAAAATAATGTCAACTTATCCCAGAGTAAGGTGCCTCCCAAGGGCTGGCGGGTCTGCTGGGCTTAGGCAGGGGTCCAAGAGAACCACCACGGGAAAGACCTGAGGGCGCCAGCAAGCCCGAATCCACTTTTAGTCGGGTATCAGTCTGGTAGTAGTTTTCACCACCACAGGCATAGTGAAAACTCCCATTATTTCAAGAAAAACTGTTTTCTGTAACAATGAGACTTTCAAATGTCTTTTATAATTCAACAGCCCCAAACACAAATCCTACTTTTAATTAAGTTTCTTCAGGAGTGGATCCAGATTAGCATTGGTGGCAATAGTGTCAAGAAAGAGGTTAAAAAATAAAAACCCGCCCTGGCTGGTGTGGCTCGGTGGATTGAGTGCCAGCCTATGAACCAAAGGGTTGCCGGTTCGATTCCCAGCCAAGGGCTCATGCCTGGGTTGCAGAATGGGTCCCCAGTGAGGGGAGCGTGGGAGGCAACCACACGTTGATGTTTCTCTCCCTCTCTTTCTTCCTCCCTTTCTCTGTCTATAAATAAAAAAAAATAAAAAAAGAAAACAAACCAATAAAACTGCATGTCCTAGAATGTGAATGAAAACAAAGCTCTGAAAGAATCCTGAAGAACTGACTTGTTTTATTAAAAAAAAAAAAAAACAAACATAGTGAGGATATGAGGGAGAATCGCCAAAGCTAAGTTAACAATAGCTGAGCTCTTCAGGGCTCAGAAAGATTCTAATAAAACACAGCTTTTTCCTTAGTGCAGGAAAAAAGGCAAAACTTTACAGACGAGACACAGGTTGTATTTTTCTTAAGAGGTATACAAGTTTTATATGTGGATATCAAGGTCTCTCATCACAACTAAAAATAATATTAGCTAATATTTGAGGACGTACTCAAATGCTGTGTTAAACATTATTTTTTAAAGATTTTATTTATTTTATTTTTAGACAGAGGGGAAGGGAGGGAGAAAGAGAGGGAGAGAAACATCAATGTGTGGTCACCTCTCGCGCACTCCCTACTGGGGACCTGGCCCACAACCCAGGCACATGCCCTGACTGGGGAATCAAACCAGTAACCCCCTGGCTTGCAGGCTGATGCTCAATCCACCGAGCTACACCAGCCGGGGTTGTGGTAAACATTTTTAATGCAGTAATTTTATTTACTCCTCACTGCAACCTAAAGCAAACACTGTTATTATTCCTCAATTCATAGACAAAGAAACAGAGGTTCAATGACAAAGTTCCACAAGACCACACAGTGAGTGACAGACCCAGGACACTGTCTGACTCTGGGAGCTTTGCTTTTATCACTGCTCTGCTGCCTCCTATGTGGACAAATGGCCAAGAGGAAGGGAAAAAATCCTTACCTGGTTCATGCCTGCGTTGGCAAAGAGCAAAGTGGGATCATCCAATGGGATGGTGGCAGATGAGTGAACATAGGTGTGCTCATTTTTCTTGAAGAAATCTATAAATCGCTGCCTGATTTCACTTGCTGTGAGGGTTGAGTCCATCTTGAAAGTAACTCTACAAACTTAACCAAAGAAAAATTATGGGAATTGAAACTAAGAGATAAGTAGACATTACACAAGACTCTTGGCTTTTCAGGCCAAGTCAAAGCACGACAGGGTAAGCAGTTTGATCCTAAAACCTCAATGTTGTAACATCCAAAGCTAAAATAATCATCAAAGCAAAACTTGCTACATAAGCCCTGGCAGGAGTGGCTCAGTTGGTTGGGCATCGTCCTGCCAACTAAAAGGTCATAGGTTCAATTCCCGGTCGGGGCACATACCCGGGTTGCAGCCTGGGTCCTCAGTTGGGGCATGTGCAAAACCTGCTGCACCAGCAGACAGCAGCCCCATTTGTTCTTCCTTCCCATGCCAAGCTCAACAGAGTCAATACAACATCACACCATGTACAGCAGGAAGTGGTTTCTTCATGTATCTATTCATTCCAAAATATGTAAGGAGCATCCATTCTGTGTCGGGCCCTAGGCCACGAATTAAAAAATGGGAATAAAAGCACAATTCATAGTCCGGCAGAGATGCACGCTGCAGGGGGGCAGGGGACGCTCAGGATACCTAGATGCAAGTCTCTGGGTTACTTCACCTCAGCAACGAAAGCGGGGTCCATACTAGAATAACTTAGTCTAAGGACCTTTCCAGCTCTGTGTTAATCTACATGTTAATTCACATTCTGTGAAAAGTTCCATTATCTGGAAAGCCAGTGTCTCTAAGGGAGGCCCGATATCTTGGGGAGGCTGCCGTCAGCAGCAGTGGACCTAGGGATGGGGTTTATCTGCACAAGGGACTGCCTGCAAGTAGCAGGCATGAACCGCCCTCCACCTGGCCTGAGCACCCCAGAATCACAACTGGTAAACATGGGTTTTCCCAGCTGTCAGAGTACTAGGGAGTGAGGATGTTGCAGCCACACTGAGGCAGTAGAGCTCAGAGTCAGTGGAAGAGAGGGAATCAGAAAAGAGGGAAATTAGGAAATAAAACTTTTATAATTTCAAAGCCCTTTCATATATTACAATTTCTCTGAGGCAGGTTGGGGAGAACTAACAGGCTTTGATGGAAGGTACCAACTGCTACCATGGGGCTGCAGTACCATGCAACACTGGGTGTCTAAAGAAATGGGAACCATCTCATTCACAACATATTTAAAAGTCTCTAGAATTTTGGACCCAACTCTAAATCTTAAATAAGTCACTTTGTTTTTTGTTTCCTTTTTTTGTAGAAAAGTAACATCTACTCTGTCCACTATACCTGGAGCGGGTATGAAGCTCAAAAGCCATCCTGTATTAGGAAGCAATTTGTAAACTGGAACGCCCTAAAGAAACTGAATGGATGCTATTAAGTCACTTAGCTCCAAGTTTTCTTCCTTTTGATGAGTGAAAAGAGGGGGAAAAAAGTCTGAGTTGTTCTAACTTAAATAACAGCAAGCCAGAGAGTGAGAGAAAGCAGAGAAGTTAGGCTGTTAAGAGCTGGGGGCCATCTAACGGGAATTGCCCACATTCCTGAGTGTATGTTGGAACTTTGAATTAACATCCAGGGGCTATTTCTGCGATTATCTAAGAGAATAGCCAGTTGCCGTTGAAACTCCAGCAGCCTTTGCTTCTTTTTTTACAAATGAACCTTCCAGGTTATTGCCTACCACCAATCCAAAGGAGTACATACTTCTTCCTTTCAGACTCTGCCCCTATCCTAGAACTAGCCCTGCTTCACCTTCTCCCACCTCCTTTACCTAGAGCCAATGTAAATTCTTCCATAACAACTTACATCTTTCTCCCTCCATTTTTCCTCCCTTACCAACTCCAGGCCTGTAGATATATTGCCTTTTCCACCTGGTACAGCTACTGGTGGTTTAGACTTCATGTCCCAGGACCTAGTCCTCTTTTCTGGCTACCAATGGCCCAATAAAACCTTTCTTTTAAAGACCTTCAGCCATGGATGTTGAATTTTTTGTTTAACATGAGGAAGATATAATAAAGATGTATACAGTGAACATGAAACTCTCAGATTTTTAAAAAATCCTCATTTGAGGATACGTTTATTGATTTTAGAGAGAGAAAGAAAAAGAGAGACCTCAATGTGAAAGACAGAAACATCTATCAGCTGCCTCCTGTATGCACCCCGACCAGGGATCAAACTCGCAACCTAGATTATGTGCCCTGACTGGGAATCAAACCTGCAATCTTTTGTTGTACAGGACAAAGCTCCAACCAACTGAGCCACCTGGCCACGGCTCAGATTTTGTTTCAACCAAAATTTCAATTGATTTACTCACAACTCAATCAACTCATTATTCAAACAAAAGCTCTTTGGGCAAAAAGATGGTGAAACACTGGCTGACTGAGCCAAGTAGCTGACTGAAATTCCCACAGATGAGGACTTTGTGCCCATGCTAAGGAGTCAATGCTAGAGTTTTTAGAAACTTTGTCACACCACATTCTTCCTTATCCCTTCTCACCATAGCTCTCAATTTCAATAATGGTGACAAAAATGAATTTACGGTGGTAATTGTGAGCAGCACTATTTTAGCTGTTCTACAATGTTCGCTGTTCCTCCTCTACATGGACTACCTGAGGCAAATAAGCAGTTAAATTCTGAGACACATATACTTTCCACTGTTGCTTATTCCTTCGACTTACTGAATGCATACTATGGTACCATGAACTAAGGTGAGTGAGAGTTTATGTCTCTAATGGGGACAGAGTCACATACAGAAATAACTGCAATATGATGTAAAAGAATCCAATATGTTGACAATAATAAGTCAAATAAAGGCTGGAACTATTAACTGTGTCACCGCCACCACTGATTCACCTATTCAATACATGCGTAAATAAACTGGCAGGCTCTATGGGACTCAGAGGTAGCACAAAGAGGGGCCCTCAGACTGCACTTCTCAGCAGAAGCTGTAAAAGTCTTGAGAGCCTTAAGTCACATTGGCCTTTCTTTTCAACAAGCTCTTCATTTGCCAGATAAACTGTCTACCCTACTCCCACTCTTTCCCTTTTCCTAATTTCTCATTTTTGATATCTGAATTTCAGAGACTTAGTTAAGGAAGCCTTCTCCTTCATGATGAGATTCTCCCTATTTTATTTTCCAAACCCCGGGTGTCTTCCTTCCTCATTTCACGCATCTGAAGGCTTGTTTAATGTCCATCTCCCCATCAGGCTGTCAGTTCCAAATCATTGGAAATCATGGCTGTTTTTTTGCTCGCCATTGCAGGTATGTTCTCAGCATTTAGTACGGTGGTTGCTAACAAAAGTATTTCATGATTAGGTATTAATAAATCTTTAAGAGCAAACTCTGAATGAACTTAAAGCACAACAGGAAACTCAAACTGTCTGAAAAAGTAACCGTTGAACATGATAGGGCCTGGACCAGTATCAGTTATTTAGCTAATTTTAAGAATTTAGAGAATGGCTCACAGAGATTCCACCCTTGACCACCCTCCCCCACGTTCCGCCCACCCCTAAGAGATAAAAACCTGGGGGGAAAAAACCTCAGTTTTGGGAGGGTAGTCAACAGCAAGAGTGATCCTCCCAAGATCGTGGTCCTCTGCAAGGCCACCCGATGCCGCTCCACTACCAGCGATCGGCTGCCGTGTGCGCCAGGGAGCTGCCCTTGCCGTGGCTTCCAGCCCAGAGTCCACTTCTACAGGCCTCGCGAGGCCTGGGCTGAGGTCCCGCTGTGGCCACTGCGCTTTCAGACCCCGGGCCCAGCCGCTCTTGCCGTACAGTTTTCCAAGACCTGCCTTCTCCCGAGGGTCGCCGTCCCGCACTCTCCTATCAGAGCCCACCGCCAGTTGTCTGAGATTACCCGTTCCCGCAAACGCACGGATGTACCGGCTCCGAGCTACCACCGGCCGCAACGCGCACGGCCCCGTCCAACCAGAGCGCGCCGATGGAATGTGCCCCACGGCGCCTTACCTCTACGAGTCTTTATTGGCCAATAAACATGCCAATCAACCCGAGCTGCTCCATCGGTTTCTGGGAAGGCAGCTCTAAATTGGCTGATGCAATGGCAGGGAAAGGAGGAACGGGACCTGTCACATGACGGGGCAGGATGCGGACTCCTAGAGGTTTACATTTTGGTTTCCGTATGAAAAGTCCTAACAGTTGACATGGTTAATAAGAAGAATGGTGACATGTGTTTGCTAGAGGTCACAGCTCTTGACGTACAGTTCTGTTTATTTTAATTACAGAATAGTATGCAGACCTTAAATATTCTGATATAATAAGCCTATGGATACACTTGTCCTTGTCAGACCTTCTTGGACTTAGTGTGGAAGAAGTAATTTAATTGTTGAAGAACAATTGATTTGACATCTGGCCCTCGATTTGCTTTTGAGAAACAATAGTTAATGTTTATATGTGAGGTATATAAAAAATTTCACAGAGATTGTTCACTTTTAAACTGTATGAGGCTGGTCAACTGGCATGCCCTTTTTATTGATGAGGTTACTACCTTGGACAAGTTCACATTGAGGAGTAAGGTGCAGAGCCAGGTCCAAACCCACATCTAACTCCAAAACCTACACTCTATAACCTACGTCATCTGATACATGGAAATACCTGGGTATGAAAATGTGCTACTGTTCATAACAGGGTTAAAGATATTGAAGAAAAATTTTACTTTTTTATGTAAAATAGCATCCTATACAAATAGATAAAGCTCAAAAGTAAAAAAAATCACCTTAACTTCCCAGTTCACAGCAACTCAATAATCATCATCTAACATTTGTTGAGCAATCGTATGCAGCATGCACTGATCTAAGCTTTTGATCGTCATAACCTTATAATGAGTTACTATTAGTATCTGCTTTTAACAGCTGAGGAAACTGAGGCACTAGGAGCATAAAACAGCAAAGGGCAAAACCAAGAGAGACAAGTGTTTGTCCTGACCCAAATGGGTCCAAAAAGATTAGGCATATTAAACCTAAACAACCTGAGAAATAGGCCAGAATTCCACGCCACCACAATTAATATGAAAGCCAAAACTATACAAATGTACTTTCAAAATAAAGTAATATAGGTTGTAGCCTCCATAACTTTGTTACATTGCTAGAGTTGTTGTAATTGTTAGGGTAGCACCTTTGTTGATGAAGGAATTAGAGGTGGATTTTTAAAAATGTTTTTATTCACCTAATATTGGAGAGGGGAGTGAGGACTATGTAAGTTAACTGAAGTCAAACAAAGTTAAGTCAGGGGCCTGCTACGTGCTACCTGACATGGAACTTGGCTGACAGAGATGCAAGCAGACCATGAGGATCCTCCATAACAAAGAAAATTCCTGCAAAGATAGATTAATAGCTACTCGCCTGTGACTTAAGTAACTTATTATTTACCCATAACATAAAAGGAAAACACAAGGACAAAAAAATATAAGGACTTTAACCTTTAATCTTGTAAAGGTTAAAGTTAATACCAACTTTCTTTTCCCACTCTCTGTTTCCCCATACCAGCAATTTTCCTTAGAAACTACAAACAGGCATAAGCTCAACCTCTAGAGACAGCTGGGGTCTCCCTTCTCTTGTGAGAAGAGTCTGCTACTCTTTCTGAGTGGCTTTTCTTGCTTATCTTCTCTGCTCAGTAAACTTGCTTCTGCTTTAACCTCTTGTCTGGCTGCTTCTTGAACTCTTTCCTGCTCAAAGCAAAGAATCCTCCTGGCTGAGGGTTTGAGTCTCCCTTAGGGACTTGCTCCCAGGCATCCCATCCAGGGGCAACAAGGAGAAATTGTAACTGAGGGCCTAAAGTCACATTCTTCTAAACATGAATTTGTACATGAATTATCCAGACAATTACCCAGTTTTCTATGATATTTCTCTCTTGTGGATGTCGACTATATAATAGAAAGAAAGCTACCTCAATAGAACATACAAATTGTATATTTTAGGAAACTTCTTATTCCGGGCTAAGCAAATAGGCCTATTGATAGGAGTGAGTGCTATCTATACAAATGGCTTGCTCTGCAGTTGAAAATGGGTAGATCCTCATCTTGGGGCATGAAGAAGATAACAGGGGCTCAAGATAAAGTAAAATACTTGGTTGTGTAGAGACTAGTCCTAGATTCTGACTCTCCCATGGCACCTAAGTTACTTTTAGCATCTATAAAATGGACTTAAAATGTTCATTTATTCGCTATCAGATCAAATGGGAGTGACTGAATAGTTGTTTTCAGAACATAAGATGCTATAGGAATCAGCTGGGATCTTAAATTGCAGATCCTGATTTAGTAGGTCTGAAGTGGGCCTGAGATTCTACATTTCTAATAGGCTCCCAGGGGATACCTATGCTTCTGAGGGATCACACTTGGAGTAGCAAGGGCCTAAAAGCTCCAGAATGAAGCTTTTCACCTGTTTGTTCAGAGACAAAGATTAAAGTTTTATCTCCCCAGGGGGTGTGCATTCCTAATCTATTTATCACCAAATGAGTGTGTATTATGCAGTAGTACTGAAGATCAACATTAAAGAAAGCAGATACTGCCCTGCCCTCGGGAAGTTCCCAGTCTAGCCAGACAGCGATGTATTAAGCAGAAAGTGACAAAACTTACACAAAAGCGCCCCTGCAGGAGCCTAGATCATTTGCCCGAGTACCTGGGCGTGCTGATTGGCTTCCACGCCTCAGCCAATGAGGCTCGGGAGGCCGTTGGTGGAGGTAACCGCCATGCTGCCTGGTGATGGCTGGGGCTGCTGGCAGCGGAGGTCCATGTCGTGTCCTGGGGTGCTTTCTGCTTCCCTGCCCATGCGTGCCGTGAGTATCTCCAAGAGTAGAAGCGCGACCCTTTTCCCCGTATTTAGGTGTCTTCCTTGCATCACCACTATAATAATAGCTAATATTTATTGAGCCTTCGCCATAGGTCAGGCACTGGGCCAATGGCTGTAACCTTGTGACCTGGTTGAATCCTCGGACTGTGAGATGGATACTTCCTAGGACTTCAGAAGAGAAGAGGCTGCCTAAGGTCATTTGGGATTAAATGCAGGAGGCTGAATTCAAATCCGATGCTCTATATTCCCGAGTCCTCTCTCCATACTATAGTTTGGAGATCAGATTCCCCCTTAGCAGGGGTCTCACATTGCGCAGGTATAGTGGATGGAGGTAGGAGAGTCTAGAATCCTGATGCTTATTTTTAAGTTCTTTTTAAAGATTTTATTTATTTATAGAGAGGGGGGAAAGGAGGGGAGGGAGAGAGAGAGAGAGAGAGAGAGAGAGAGAGAGAGAGAGAGAGAGAGAGAGAAAGAGAAAGAGAGAGAAAGAAAGAAAGAAAGAGAAACACTCACTGGTTGCCTCTCGCGTGCCCTCAAGCCAGGACCTGGCTGTCAACCCAGGCATGTACCCTGACTGGGAATCGAACTGGTGACCTTTTAGTTTGCAGGCCAGTGCTCAATCCACTGAGCCACACTAGCCAGAGCTAAGTTTTCTTTTTAAATAGAATAAGTAACGTATGCTGAAAACATTTATGGGAAGGATGAGCACCAAATTCAGGAGAGCTGCTGTCTCTTGCGGTGGCTATACATGGGATTTCAGCTCAGTCTTGTTTTCTTAAGTCTTGAAGTGGGAACCTAGATGTTTGTTATATTATTCCTTTTCTTGTTTGTCTGAAATACTCAATTTTAAAAGGAAAACATGCACATGGAAAATAAATTTCAGAAGCTCAAGCGTATATAACAAAAAGGAGGCCTCTCCCACCCCAGATTTCTAGAGTCCCTCACTAGAAGAACCCACTGTTACCAGTTTTGTGTCTCAAATATTTTGTATAGTAGGTACTAGCATATATTAAGTTTGTTTTGAGTTTTTTTGCACAAGTGTATCCTATTATATAGTCAGCACCTTAGATGACTTAATTTTTAACCTTATTAAACTTTTTTTAAAAAGATTTTATTTATTTATTTTTAGAGAGGGGTTAGGGAGGGAGAAAAAGAGATAAGAGAAACATTGATGTGAGCAAGAAACATCAATAGATTGCCTCTTGCACACCCCCCAGCTGGGGGCCCAGCTGCAACCCAGGCACATGTCCTGACTGGGAATTGAACTGGCGACCCTTTGGTTCACAGGCTGGCACTCAATCCACTTAGTCACACCAGCCAGGGCATTAAGCATTTTTTAAAAATTCATTAATCTCCTTTAGCCCTGTGATCAATATTCCTCTGGAAAAATATTCCCAGGGTTACTTCTGACATGATGAGATGTAGGTCATGGCTTCCCAGGCTATGTGTTTGCCTTTTTCCTTTTTTACATCCTCATCTGTAGTATCCAAAAAAAATTTTTACCCAATTAACTTCCTAAAGGGTTCAGGAGGAAAAGAATCATGACAAGTAAAGGATTGCTGGGAATTGCTTTATCTTTTCTCAAACATTTTTACCCATACTCTCCAGGTAAAATTCCACAGAGAGACCACTATTGCTTGAAATTAATTTATTGCAGTGGAATATTGGCAAAGTGGGAGAAGTGGGGATTCATTTTCTCAGGTTTCAGGAAAATGCCCGGCTTCTTTCCAGTGAAGTAACAAGGGGAGAGAAGCTTGTATGACTCTAGTTAGCAGAAAGTATCTGTCACACTTAACCCTTATTTTACCTCTTCTAAAAGCACAAGACATTTTTTGCTTTTTAAAAAATTCTCCCAGTCAAAATCCTCACATGGGAGAGCTGGGATTCTAACCTAGGCACAGTTAACTTCAAAAGTCATGCCAGATGGGAGAGGTTCCCTGGAGCGAACACTTTTGCTCATTAACCTGCTCTGCACCTTTCATCCCCTTCTTACCAACCTCCTCTTCCCTGGCTCTCGTCAGTCCCCACAGAAATTCTGAGTCCGTTCAGCTTCACAAACATCCTTGCTATTTCCTGTCTCTGATCCTCTATCTGGAACACATTTTCCTAGCACCTTCCTTGAGTACTTTTCAAGGTGAAGTTCCTTCAAGGGGTGTTACCACATTGTGGGACAAATTTTTAACCAAACGGTGTTTAAGGGGGCTGATTCCCAACACCCTGGCCCACACCTGGACATTTGAAATTACCAACTTGAAAAGTGAGAAAAAAGATCTGGTTGTTTCAATATGCATTTTGGTGACCATTTGTAATGGTTTTGTGTTTCGGTATCTTCGATCTGTATGAACTGCTTCTATCCCACTGCCTTGGACGGGATTACGGTTTTGCTCTGCGGTCGGAGAGCTAGTTGACAAGACCTTAGGCGCTGTAAGATACTACCTCAGTCTGCAGCTCTTGAAGTTACATAAGAAAGCGTGAACTAAGCAAGGGTGAGGGTATCTGAAAGCCACAGAAGGGACAGCCCCAAAATGTCCAGGGCCGACGCGGGCTCCGACGTCACTGCGGCGCGCCGTTTCCGGTCCCCAGCGCCGGAGCGAATGACTTACCCCTCCGTGCGGCAGAAGCCGGGCTCACCGCGACCCCCGGGAGCCCACGATCGCGCGGTGCCAGCCGCCGAGTACACCAGCACCAGCATCCCACTTGCCCCCGGCACCATGGCCACTGACTCGTGGGCCCTGGCGGTGGATGAGCAGGAAGCGGCGGCCGAGTCGGTGAGTTGGTTTCAGCCGTAAAAGGCTCAGAGGGTCAGTTTTGGCCGAATCAGATCCCTGTGAATGAACACTCCCTGCGTTGGTCAGGACCGGTGGGGATGTGGGCAGGGATGGAGCCTGGACCCTGAGCTAGCTTTGTTTACCCACCCATCTCCCGTGTTATGTAAGCGCAGGTGAGGGTTCCCATCTATGAAGAGCCCAGCTACCTGCCTGTCTTCCTGGAATCCAGATTGATTGTAGATTGCACTCATTACCCTGGATTGTATCACTGTTGTAGTGTCCTTTTCCACTTCCTGATTCTGAGCTTCTTGGGTTTAAGGACTATGGGTTACTCGTACCGGTGTGCTTCCTCAGCTTCCTTACGTGATCGATGAATGAGCCACTCAGTAGGCCTGGCAGTCAGTAAATCCTCTCCTGACCTGCTTTAACTTTGTTCTGGGCCTGACACCCGGTAAGCAAGATATGCGTTAAACGTTACTATGTATAGAATTAATTTCTCTCACTTAGACAACTCTTAAGTTCTGATACTGCTTTGAAGCTACTTCTGTTAGTACTTCGTTCTGTGATTTCGAGAACAAGGGCTTTGTGTTATTTTTTATAACCGATAAGTAATAACACAAATAGTTCAGAGAGTCAATCTTTAACACTGGTTCCCACCACAACCAATTTTTTCCTCTCCAAAGATTCTCTTGAAACTGATTTAGCCCTGGTTGGTGTGGCACAGTGGATTGAGTGCTGACCTTAGAACCAAAGGTCAGGGCACATGCCTGGGTTGCGGGCCAGTTTCCCGGTTGGGGGTGTGCAAGAGGCAATCTATAGCTGTGTATTGATGTTTCTTTTCTCTCCCTCACTTCCCTCTCTCTAAAAAATAAATAAATAAAATCTTAAAAAAAGAAAAAAAGACCCTGGATAGTGTGGCTCATTGGAATGAGTGCCAGCAAATGAACCAAAAGCTTGTCGGTTTGATTCCCAGTCAGGGCATGTGCCTGGATTGTGGACCAGGTCCCCAGTTAGGGGCATGCGAGAGGCAACCACACATTCATGTTTCTCTCCATCTCTTTTTCCCTCCCTTCCCCTCTCTCTAAAAATAAATAAATAAAATATTTTTTTTTAAAAAACCTGATTTACTATATTGACCTCTAGTTACCTAAATAACATGCTTGTTTTGCTACTTCTTGAATTTGCAGTTTTAAGTATTTATTGATTTTGACTCTTTCCTCCATCCTCCTTTCCTCACCACACGTGTACACCTTGTCATTCCCTATCTTTTCATTATTCTATTGTAATTTTTCGTTAGTTCATCAGTATTTCAAGTTTATATTATTAATAACATGAGTAGTTTTACTTTCCTATACAACTTTTTGTTTTTCCTTGGAATTTATAACTGCCTTTTGTTTTTGCTTTGTATTCTTTGTATACTTCAGTTCAACACTAAGTTCTCTGCTAGTTGTCTAAGTCTATCTCAGGATGTGCAGTATTCCATCAATTCCACTTTTCCCAGGTCTTTTAGCCTGTTTCATACTAGACTAGTTCCCCCTATGTTTAGAGCACAACTGAGGATTCTTCCCTCTTCTCTTGTATTGTATTCTGCCCTTTCTGTATCTCTACTGTTCGTCCCCCTTGATTTACTGGAGCCATCCATCAGCTTTCTGGAAGTATATGGGAATCTTTAAAATTGCATGTCCCAAAATATATTATTTTGCCCTATCATTTGATTGGCAGTATGGCTGGAAATAATTTATGTGCCTAATTTTAAAGGCATTTTTCCCCTTGCCTTTCTTTTGTCGTTGTTGAGATGTGACAAACATCTGATTCTCATTCCTGATGTGACCTGTTTTTCCCTTTCTAAGCTTGGAGTATCTTCTGTTTATCTCCCGTATTAGAAAATTCATTATGACATGTCTTGGTATGGGTCTATTTTCATCCATTTTACTGGGCTCTGGGTGGGTCCCTTTCAATCTAGCAAATTCTTTTCCTTTGGTTATGGGAAATATTCTTTAAAAATTTCATTGTTGCTTTTCCCCCCTTTGTTTTTTTCTTTATTCCCTTTTTCAATAATTCTTATTAGTTGAATGGTGGATCTCTCAGATTGGCCCTCTAGTTTTTTTAAGTCAAGCTTATTGGGGTATAATTTATACGTAATAGAACTTACCCTTATTCTGTGAATTTTGACAAAGGCATCCAGTTGTATAACCACCACCACAATCAAAATATGTAATATTTCCACTACCTCCCAAAAGTTTGCTTGCTTTTTGCATTTACTCCCTTCTCCCTATACTTCTCTGGTAACTGCTCATTTGTGTTCTGTCACTATAGTTTTGCCTTTTCTAAAACATCATATAAATGGAATCATACAAGATGTGACCTTTTGAAAAATCTAGCATCTTTCACTTACCATAATCCATTTGGGACTCAACCATGTTGTTTTATGTATCAATAGTTTGTTCCTTTTTATTGCTGAGTAATATTCCATTGTGTGGATGTATCACAATTTACTTATTCTTCTGTTGATGGACATTTGGGTATTTTCCAGGTTTTGGCAATTATGAATAAAGCTACTGTCTACATTAGGATACAGATATTTGTATGGACTTATGTTTACATGTCTCTTGGATAAATACCTGATAATGGGATTTGTTGGGTTGTGTGTTAAGAGTATTATTAACTTTGTAAATTAGTAAATGCCAGACTGTTTTCCAAAGTGGCTGTACCATTTTGTATTCTCATCAGTGATGAATGAGAACTACAGTTGCTCCACACCCTCACCCACATAGCATGACCAGTTTTTTCTCCATTCTAATAGGTGTATAGTGGTATCTCACTGTGATTTTAATTTATATTTTTCCTAATTACTAATGATGTTTAGAATATTTTCATGTGCTTATTTGCCATTCATATAACTTCCTTGAAGATTCTTTTCAAATCTTTTGTCCATTTAAAAAATCAGATTGTTTTCTTTTTATTGAGTTGAGAGAGTTCTTTGTATATTCTGGATATAAGTCCTTTAATAGATTTGTGTTTTGCATATACAGTAGTGCCCCCCTATCTGAGGGGAATTCATACTAAGATCCCCAGTGTATACCTGAAACCACAGATGGTACCAAACCTATATATACTGTTTTTTCCTATACATACATACCTATGATAAAGTTTAATTTATAAATTAGGCACAGTAAGAGATCAGCAACAATAACTAATAATAAGGTAGAACAGTTATATCAATAATTGTAATAAAAATTATGTGAATATCTTTCTCTCTCTCAAAATATCTTATTGTACTGTTTGTACATGCTGGACAAAGAGATGTTTCAAGGGACAGAGCAGGATACTACAAGATTTCATCATGCTACTCAGAACTGCACACAGTTTAAAACTTATGACTTGTTCATTTCTGTAAATTTCCATTTAATATTTTCTGACCACAGTTGACTGTGGGTAACTGAATTCATGGAAAGCAAAACTGTGGATAAGGAGGTCTACTATATATTCTTCCAGACTGCAGTTTATCCTTTTATTTTCTTAACAGTACTTTTCTGAGAACAAACATTTTCAATTTTGATTCATTCTAATTCGTCAATTTTTAAATGATTAATCCTTTTTGTGTTCTAAGAAATATACCTTGCCCATGGCCACAAAGCTTTTAACCTGGTTTTTTTTTTCTTATCAAAGACTTAGAGATTTAAATTTTACATTTATGCCTATGATCCATTTGAATTAATTTTTTATGTAGTAGGAAGTATGGGTCAAGGTTCATTTTTTTGACATATATCTAATGGTTCCAGTGTCATTTGTTGAAAAGAGTCCTTTATCTTTTTTCTTCCATTTTCCATCTTTGTCTTTTTTGCCATATTTCCTGGGAGATTTTTCTCATCTGTTTTCTGACATACTTTGTGTTTCATTTCTACTATCATGTTTTTTCATTATAAGAGCTAACTTTTTCCCCCCTTACTGTTCCTTTTTTTTAAAGATTTTATTTATTTTTCGAGAGGGGACAGGAGGGGACAGGAGGGAGAAAGAGAGGGATAGAAACATCAATGTATGGTTGCATCTCACATGCCCCCTACTGGGGACCTGGCCAGCAACCCAGGCATGTGCCCCTACACTGGGAATCGAACTGGCTACCCTTTGGTTTGCAGGCTAGTTCTCAATCCACTGAGCCACACAAGCCAGGGCTGTCCTTTTTTTTTTTTTTTTTTTTAATCCTCACCCAAGGACATGTTTATTGATTTTAGAGAGAGGGGAAGAATGGGGGAGAGAGGTAGAGAAACATCGATTGGTTGCCTCTTGTATGTGCCTCGGCTGGGACCAAACCAGCAACCTAGGCATATTCCCTGACCAGGAATTGAACCTGGGACCTTTTGGTTTATGGGATGACACTCCAACCAACTGAGCCATAATAGTCAGGGCAGTATTCCTTCTTTATAAACAATATCCTGTGCTGCTTTCATGGCTATAATATCCTCTCATCTTTTTGAGGACATTAATATTAGTATTTTTCCTTAGGTATTTCTATCTATTTATTTCATTTCTTTCATGATGGATACTTCTCAGATGTCTGTAATTCTTATCTACTCATATTTAAGAGTGGGCAACTGAAAAAAAGAAGTGAAAGCTCTGAATACATGAATGGGGCTTACCAATTCTGACCTTTACCTCTTTAGTGTCTTCAGAACATTCCTCCTGACTGGCCAGATTTTGCAAAGATGTATCCTCAGGTTTCCTGCCTTGAGGGTAGGGGTCTGAGTCAGTGTCAGTGTTCAGGGATATGAGTGGGAGGGGCAGGAGAAGGTCTTAGGGCTCTATATACCTGGTTTCACTTAAAACTCCCATTTTCATCATGGCACCCCTTAGCTTATTCATCTCAGCATTTCTCATGCCTAGCCTAGCAGGCACTGTTAATTGAGTAAATAAGCTATATAGTCTGTTTTTCCATTACCTGGCTCTATCAGAAACTTTTGGACATGCATTCTCAACTTATATATATATATACCTATTTAGAAATTGCATACTATACTATTTTGCTAAATATATCATGTACATTATAAAACATACACAAAAGTGCCCTGGCTGGTGTGGCTCAGTAGATTGAGCGCTGACCTGAGAACCAAAGGGTCACTGGTTCAATTCCCAGTCAGGGCACATGCCTGGGTTGGAGGCCAGGTCCCTGGTAAGGGGTGAGCGAGAGGCAACAATACATTGATGTTTCTCTCCCTCTCTTCTCCCTTCCTTACTCTCTGTCTAAAAATAAATAAATCAAAAAAAAATACACAAAAGTAATAAAAGCTGAGATAAAGATAAAAAATGTTTTACTGCAATTCCTTTTGCTGGCTTTATACTTTAATATCTCAAGGTACACTATACACTTAGAAAAAAAATCATTAATAGCCACTGTAAATATGAATAGTTATTTCCAATAGTTTTGACTATTTTGAACTTTTTTCACTAACTTCATGTTAGGTCAGATTAGACTGTCATTCTCTTAACTCACTAATATGCCTAAAAGAGTCTGTTAGGAGTTGGTAGCTTTGTCATTTTCTTATTTGTTTGAGTTTGTATTGTTAGAATTATCTTTAAGATAGAACAGAAACTCATAATTCACCCTGTGATAATGAAATATTCAGACATAATATGATTAGCTCCCGCCATTTTCAGCAGATCTATACTAGCCATTTTATTTACCTCACAACAACAAAACACTGAATTTTACAAAATTGTTTCTTGGCACCCTACTTTTAAAGTATAATGGTGGAATTTTATCCTATTATCTTTTTTTAAATAACAACTTTATTGAGGTATTTACATACCATATATTTTATCCATTTAAAACATACAGTTCTCTGATTTTTATTATAGCCACAGACTTGTGCAACCATTACCACAATTGTAGAACTTTTCTATCACCCCAGAAAGAGACTCTGTATGCCTTAGCTGTTACTCCCTATCTTCCTCCAACCTCTCAGCCTTAGACAACCACTAATCTACTTTCAGTCTGTTTAGGTTTCCCAGTTCCGGACATGCCATGTCAATAGAATCACAGTATGTTTGTGGTCTTTTGTGTCTAGCTTCTTTCGCTTAGCATAATGTCACAGTCCATCCATGTTGCAGTGGGTATCAGTATCCATTCCTTTTTATTGTCAAATAATATTCCAGTGTATAGATACACATTTATTTTTCCACTCATCATGTCCACTGATGAATATTTGGATTCTTGCTACATTTTGGCTATTATGAATAATGTTGCTATGATCATTTCATGCACAAGTTTTTGTGTGACCATACAGTATTTTCAAGTCTCTTGGGTATCTATATGTAGATGTGGCATTGCTGGGATATATAGTACCTGTGTGATCAACTTTTAAGGAACTGCCAGACTGTTTTCCAAAGCAGCTGTACCATTGTATCATTCTTAGATTATTATTTTCTTTGAGGTTACTGTTTATCTGTGAGATGCACATTTGTGCAGAGATTAAGAGCTCATGCTTTGTATCTAAACAGACTTTGACTGGTATTCTGGGTCCCTCACTTACTAATTATATGACCTTGAGCAAACTTCTGTGCCTCAGTTTCCACATCTGTAATATGGGGGTAATCACAGTACCTACCTCACTGAGTTACAGACATACCTGATATAAGGGCTATGTAAGTGATAACTATTATTATTGTTATTATCTATAATTCACAGTTTCTTTGCAGGAATCTTAAATTACTTGTCTGTTCTTTATGGATTAGTTAATCCTCAATAAGATGTGTGACTCTACTAACCATTCATGAGTAAATTATAATAGATCACAATATTCTAAAACTGAACAAATGAGTAAAAACATCTCTGCTATCCTCTGCCTTTATGGAACCCTCACTGAAGATCCCCACAGGCATTGCATGACGTAGGTGATTGGACATATACAGTGCTGGGTTACCGTATTTTAAATACTCATTAAGCTTCATTTCTTTGATCAGTAAGACTCCCACTTCACCATTTTGCCTAAGGCCCTCCCTAATCAGTGTAGTTCACTTACCATGAAGTCTTCCTTTTAATTTCTCAAGAATCTCAGGTAGCTTTTGAATAAAATACAATGTGTAACTATACTTTTCAATTATCTTAATGTATCTTAAAAACTAAAATATTAAAGGCATTGAAACAATGTGAATATTATAAGATGGGTGTTTTTGTCTTTTTTCTTTTGATTAATTTCCTGAATTTTAAAATGGTTTCCGATGAAGACGCAAGTGAAACTGGTTTTTCATTTCTGGTTCAAATAAATAAAGTGGAGGGAGGTATCTGAACTAACAGCTTTCAACATAAGATTCAGTGTTCACTCACACTGCAGTGGATAATACAAACTTTACTTTCCTGTTGCTTTTGCCTTACAGATTTTGAGATCTTATAGCCAAATAAAGGCTGTGTTTGTTTTATAGATTCTACTGGATCCTCCCAAGAATTCTGATACATTGTATTAAAACAACATCTCTTTGTTTCATTTACATTGTTGCTACCAACTTTTCCTACACATTGTATTTTAGTTACTTTAACTGTTTGCTCTTATCTTCAATTTGAACAATCTATCAACAAAAGAATGGTTTGTCCTCTTGCCATTGAATAGTTAAATGCTTTACATTAATGGATATTTCTAACTCTTTTATACATCATTAACTTATTTAGACCTCAGCCCTATCATTTAAGTAGCATTTATCATCCTAGGAGTGAGTACTATTAACTTTTGTAAATATTGCCAATAAATCAATTAGCCTGTCTCTTTTTTAACAGCCCTGATTACTACTGGACTTAAACTAGGTTCATTGGCAGGATGTAGAGGAGGAATGCTTCGGTGAAGACTAAAAGATATTGAACATCTAATCTACTTATATACCATGCACTGTGCTGGTTGCTTCATATTCATTATCTGTTAGGGTGCTATCTATTCTTCAGAATTAATGAAGATTTTTACTGCTTTCTGATGATTTTTTTTTCTTTGCCAATTTCCTTTTTTGCCAGTCTCTCCAGTGTGTCCTCCCCTTCCCCCAAACACCAAAGTAGAGATACCAGAAACACCCTTTTCAGTTTCTGTAAGTCAAAGTTCGTCCATCCCTAATTAACCAACCACTGAAACAAACGTTTGCCCTGACTGGTGTAGCTCAATTGGTTGGGCGTTGTCCTGCAAACTGGAAGGTCGTTGGTTTGATTCCTGGTCAGGGCACATGCCTGGGTTGAAAGTTCAGTCCCCGGTCAGGGCATATATGAGAGGCAACTCATCGATATTTCTCTCCCACTCTTTCTCCCTCCATTCCCCTCTCTAAATATAAATAAATAAAATCTGAAAAACAAAACAAAGCAACTTTTTCATTCCTCCCTCTTCTTTCCCCCTTCTTGGACTTAGAGGAAAGACAGAAATGAACCTCAAGACATAAAGAAGAGGTGGTGCTTTAATAAATACCCATTTTTGTGATTTTCATACTTTTACCCTGCACTAGATTGTCATCGGCACCACTTAATATGTTAAAGATTATGGCACCTGCTTTATGCTTCATCCAAAGATCAATTAAAAATAAAAATATCTCCTGTCTTTAAGGGTTTTTTTTAGCTTTATTGAAGTACAATTGACAACTAAAATGGTATTCCCATTCTACTAGGGAAGGTAAGTTCTGACAGGATATCCTTAATTTACAGTGTTTGATCCAAGTCTTGATAAATCTTTCTTTGAAATGTCTCTTTGCTCTGTCCCTTTCTACCTATTCCCACTTCAGCCTGCTGGGTGTTTTGATTACACAGTGTGCCATGATCCTCCAAGCTGTTACTAGTTTAAAATACCATATATCCAGCACAAGGCAGCCTCAGTGTGAGTGAGGCTGAGTATCTGTATGCTGTGGTCCTGTGGCTCAAACACATCCTGCAACATCCTACTCACAGATGCATTTTCTGTTATCTCTTTAAATGTCCTCTTGTTTGGAATATGAGAGCATGACAACTCAAATGATATTCTATTGAGAGGTCTTTGCAATCAGAATTTTAAAAACTCATGAATTATAATTCTCTCTAGGGATTGTAATTAGGAATCTAGGGGTTATAATTAGGGGTTACAAAAGGAGCCCAGCATAACAATCTAATGAATAAGTCTTGAGAGTAGCTCATGTCTCCCCAGTATCACTGGGAGGCTCTGTTGATACAAAATCTTTTAAGTGATTTTTCTGACACTTTCCCTCCCCCCCATATTCTCCATTTAGTTGAGCAACTTGCATCTTAAGGAAGAGAAAATCAAACCAGATGCCAATGGTGAGTAACTAAAAGCTAGTTTGAAAACAGATGTGATTTACTTCAGTAATTCTTTTGACATAACTGTCTGGAAAAATATTGTATATATAACCAGACAGAGGCTTGCACCTATTAGCAGTTATTTGACTTCGAAATCAATACACTGGACTGTTTTGTTTTAATTGTGTTTAATATAAGCATGAGGATAGCTTGCTTGACTTATACATTATTAAATGTACTACTAACCATGAGACTATACTGCCAAAGATTATTTCTTGTTTTTGAAAATATTCCTGAATTTGAGATGAACTAGACAAAGTATGAACAATCTGAGTTAACCTATTGTAATTATTCTGAAATCATGTACCAAAAATCTAAGACTTCCCTTGAATTTTTGTTGATGTACTTAATATTATCGGGGGGGGATTTGAACACCTCACTGAATTCACTTGCAATCTGTGTTTTGTATATTTTTACATAATTACAACATTGTTTGATATACATTTCTATTAACTATATACACAGACTCTTAATGACATTATTGTATTCATATATTGATGAAATTTGATTTGTATAGGTATTCCTCTTGAACATTAAGGTGATTTCTGATCAGTGACTTCTGTAATCATCTTTATATAACATTTCATAAATATTAATGCTTTGAGGGAAATTAACATTTTGAGGTATAGTGAGAGGACTCAAGAGGAAAGGATTAAAATATAAACTATAGTGTCTCATACCTTTATTTATTTAGGAACAATAATATGTTTTTATCTGTGGCTTGGTTTCCTCATTTTGTTTTTTTTGCTTCTCAGGCTTTTACATTTCTAGTGTTGTAGAATTTGAATTGTCTCAGCTGTTGGGTATGGGATATGATTTTGAAATGACAGCCACTTTGTGTCTGATAAAGGTGCTGTTGTCAAGACCAATGCTAATGCAGAGAAGACAGATGAAGAAGAGAAAGGTAACACAGCCTGACAGCTATATTACTAAGGTTCTACAGTCTAAGAGACTGGATTTTTTTTTTTTAAGATTTTATTTATTTTCAGAGGGAGGGGAGGGAGAGAGAAAGAGAGGGAGAGAAACATTGATGTGCAAGAGAAACATCAGTTGGTTGCCTCTTGCATGCCCCCAGTTGGGGACCTGGCCTACAACCCAGGCATGTGCCCCAAGCGGGAATCGAACCACCGACCGTTTGGTTCACAGGCTGGCGCTCAGTCTACTGAGCCACACCAGCCAGGGCTGAGAATGAATTTTTAAGAGGCTTCATTTTTTACACTTGGCTTGACTTTAATGGGAGTCACAGTGCTAATAAAAATTCGACATAGTTGTTGGTGAAGGAATTCTAATTGTTTATATTTTAAAGAAATTTTACTTTGAACAACTGATGAACTTTAGCAGCAGTAGGAAATATTCCCTGAGTGATTATATTTTACAGGGTATTATAAAAGAAATTTTAAGTTGCATCCCCATTGTCTAATAAAATTAAACTTACTGATATTTTGGCACATTTAACATGGATAACAAGATGTTAGTAGCTTATATGATACAAGACACAGACTTTAATTTCTGTGGGTTTTTTCTCATTGTGATATAATTGTTGTTAATCATTTTAACTTTATATTAAGTGCAAATTGAGGAGTAAATACTTGTGTCTAGAGGAACAGATAATCTCAGGAAAGGACAGTTATTAGAAATAGAGTTCTGAAGAAGAATATGAGGCTGAAATGGATGATAATGAGTATCATAATCTTTCTCTTTTTTTGAGATTTTATTTATTTATTTTTAGAGAGAGAGGGAGGAAGAGAAACATTGATGTGTATGAGAGATACTTCGACTGGTGGCCTCTCACATGCCCCCAACTGGGGACCTGGCCCGCAACCCAGGCATGTGCCCTGACTGGGAATCGAACTGGCAACCTTTCAGTTCGCTGGCTGGTGCTCAACCCACTGAGCCACACCAGCTAGGGCCATAACTTTTCTCTTTAATAAACAAATTAATTATATTTATAAATCAAAACTATGATATATATTGAATTAGAAGTCTCAGTACAAATATTACTGCTTAAAATACCAGTGACAATTAAATTTAGATGAGCTTATGATGGATTTCATGGATTTTTAAAATTCTTTGCTCTCTTTCTCCTGACAGAGGACAGAGCCGCCCAGTCTTTACTCAATAAGCTCATCAGAAGCAATCTTGTTGATAACACAAACCAAGTGGAAGTCCTGCAGCGGGATCCAAACTCCCCCCTCTACTCAGTGAAGTCTTTTGAGGAGCTTAGACTGTGAGTATTTGTTTGCTTTCTTATTCTCCCTTTGTGTTTAGATAGAAATCCTAGGCCTGTTACATATAATTTTCATCACAGTAGAACATTTTTAGCTAACACAGGTTCAATTTTTTTAAAAACTTTGCAATTAAGTAAAATTTCCCAGTACTCTATACAAATTTTATCTACACTTAAACATTGGGGTCAGTTCAGCAGTTTGAATAGTTAGTTATAGGCTGTGGGTAATAGCAGTTAAAAAAAGAAAAAAATCCCCAGATATTTGGCTTCTTTTCTCAACCAAAGAGACTGACTTGCATCATTAACTGTTTTCCTAGGAAACCACAGCTTCTTCAGGGAGTCTACGCCATGGGCTTTAACCGTCCATCCAAGATACAAGAAAATGCATTGCCTTTGATGCTTGCTGAGCCGTATGTTTCCTGACATAACCCTATCTCATTTTTAATTTTGTACTTTTAAAAAGCTTATTATTTTAAAAAACTATATTGTTAATAATGTTCATTTTAGAAAAACATGTTTACAAAAGTGAAATAAAAAAAATCATTTGTAATCTCCCTCCACCACATACTATTAATACTTGGAGTAGAGACTTCTAGATTCTCTTCCATATAGACTTCCATATGTGTGTATGTATATAAAATATATATTTTAATCTTTTTAAAAAGATATTTATTTATTTATAGAGGGGAAGGGAAGGAGAAGGAGAGGGAAACATCAATGTGTGGTTGCCTCTCGCATGCCCCCTACTGAGGACCTGGCCTGCAACCCAGACATGTGCCCTGACCGGTAGTTAAACTGGTGACCCTTTGGTTTGCAGGCCAGTACTCAATCCACTAAGCTACACCAGCCAGGGCTATATTATATGTTTTTAAATGGATATAAAGTTTTTATATGCTTTTTAAATTTTTATAAGATCTATGTTGGTAAATATACATATATATCATTCATATACACCATCATTTTATTATATGGATATATAAAATTTATTGTGTCAGCCCTGGCTAGTGTGGCTCAGTTGGTTGGAGCATTGTCCTGTAAACTGAAAGGATGTGGGTTCAATCCCCAGTCAAGGAACATGTGGGAGAGGTAAGGCAACTGATTAACATTTCTCTCTTATACTGAAGTTTCTTTTTCTCTCTCTAAAAATCAGTAAACATATCCGTAGGTGAGGATTTTTTTTAATTTATAAAAATTTTGGGGGTAGGTACACTTTGCCTTCTCACACAACCAAAAGGAGGACAACAACAAATTTAAAAACAAAAAACCACCAGAACTGCCAGAAAATCAAACTGTATGGAAGTCCGACAACCAAGGAGTTAAAGAAGAAACATTCATCCAGACTGGTAGGAGTGGAGGCAGAGGTGGGAAGCCAGGGTGGAGATGGGATGCAAGGCTGCAGCTAGAGGACCGGGTGGGCAAGATGGCAGCTAGCAGTCCTACATTTGCGTGTAGATAAACCGGGAAGAACAACAGGGTAGCGAGAAAGACCGTGAACCCAGGGTTCCAGTATGGGAAAAGAAAGCCTCAAAACCTCTGGCTGTGAAAACCTGTGGGGGTTTCAGCAGCAGGGGATATTCCCAGCCTCACAAGAAGGTTCGTTGGAGGGACCCACAGGGTCCTAGAACATATACAAACCCACCTATCCAGGAACCAGCACCAAAAGGGTCCAATTTGCTTGTGGGTAGCAGGGGAAGTGACTGAAAGCCACGGAGAGCTGACTAAGGGCACTGTTCCCTCTCTGACCCCTCCCCCACATACAGTGCCACAAAGCAGCACATGAGTTCCCCACCCTGGCAAAAACCTACGGCCCTACCCCTTACAATGTAACAGGCATGCCAGAGACAAAAATATATGGCCCAAATGAAAGAACTGATCAAAGCTCCAAAAATAGAACTAAGCAATGAAGAGATAGCTAATCTATCAGATGCAGAGTTCAAAACACTGGTAATCTGGATGTTCACAGAAATGGTTGAGTATGGTCACAAAATAGAGGAAAAAGTGAAGGCTAAGCAAAGTGAGATAAATAAAAATACACAGGGAACCAACAATGAAGGGAAGGAAACTGGGACTCAAATCAACGATTTAGAGCAGAAGGAAGAAATAGACATTCAACCAGTACAGAATGAAGAAACAAGAATTCAAAAGATGAGGAGAGGCTGAGGAACCTCTAGGACAACTTTAAACATTCCAACATACAAATCATAGGGGTGCCAGAGGAGAAGAGGAAGAGCAAGAAACGGAAAACTTACTTGAAAAAATAATGAAGGAGAACTTCCCCAATCTGGCAAATGAAATAGACTTCCAGAAATCCAGGAAGCTCAGAAAGTCCCGAAGAAGTTGGACCCAAGGAAGCACACACCAAGACACATCATAATTATAGTACCTAAGATTGAAGATAAGGAGAGAATCTTAAAAGCAGCAAGAGAAAAGGAGACAGCTATCTACAAGGGAGTTCTCATAAGATTTTCAGCTGATTTCTCAAAAGAAATCTTATAGGCAAGAAGGGGCTGGAAAGAAGTATTCAGAGTCATGAAAGGCAAGGGCCTACATCCAAGAATACTCTATCCGACAAAGCTATCATTTAGAATGGAAGGGCAGATAAAGTGCTTCCCAGATAAGGTAAAGTTAAAGGAGTTCATCATCACCAAGCCCTTATTATATGAAATGTTAAAGGGACTTATCTAAGAACAAGAAGAGAATCAAAACTATGAACAGTAAAATGACAACAAACTCACAACTATCAACAACTGAACCTAAAAACAAAAACAAAGCAAACAACTAGAACAGGAACAGAATCACAGAAATGTAGATCACATGGAGGGTTATCAGTGGGGAAGGGTGGGAGGAGAAAGGGAGAAAAGGTACAGGGGTAAGAAGCATAGTTGGTAGGCACAAAATAGACAGAGGGAGGTTAAGAACAGTATAGGAAATGGAGAAGCCAAAGAACTTATATGTATGACCCATGAACTAAGTAGTGGGGAGGGGCGGTGTGGGGGAGACGCTGGTGGGAAGGGGGATGCAGAGCACAGGAATAAAGTGGAGAAAAAAATGGAACAACTGTAATAGCATAATAAATAAAATATACTTAAAAATAAATATATTTTTAAAATTTTAAAAGATTTTATTTATTTTATTTTTAGACGGGGAAGGAGAGAGGGAGAGGAATATCAATGTGTGGTTGTCTCTTGTGAACCCCCTACTGGGGACCTGGCCTGCAACCTGGGCATGTGCCCTGATGGGGGAATCAAACTGGTGACCCTTTGGTTCTCAGGCCGACACTCAATCCACTGAGCTACACCAGCCAGGGCAAATTTATAAAAATTTTTAAAAAATTAATTGGGTCAAATATAGTAGGCAAAAACCAAACAGTGTTCTAGGAGACCAGATAGTACAATTACTAAGGTTGTTTTCTGGTGCAATGCTTCTCACACTTTCATAGCATATGACTCACCTAGGAATTTATTAAAACGCAAATTCTCATTTCAGTGGATTTGAGGTGGAGACAGAGGTTCACCATTTCCAGTAAGCTTCCAGATGTTGGTTTTTGGTGTTTTTTTTAAATTGATTTGAGGGAGAGACATCGATTTGTTCTTCAACTTATTTCTGCATTCATTGGTTGCTTCTTGTATGTGCCCTGACTGGGGATTAAACCCACAATCTTGGCCTATCAGGTGACTGGGGATTAAACCCACAATCTTGGCCTATCAAGGACAACACACTAACCAACTGAGCTACCTGGCCAGGGCCCCTGATTGTAGTTTTATTATGAAATTTTTCTAACGTAAAACAAACTGGAAAGGATTTTATAGTGAACACCCAAATACCTGTCACCTAGAGTCTACCACTAACGTTTTACTACTATACTTCAAAACATATCTCTCTACCAATACATCTTGTTTGTTAAGGTACTCCAAAGTAGGCTACAATTTTAAATCAGTGTATAGAGTAGGATCTCATCAAGTAGGTGATGCAAAGACTTGAAGGAGAAGAGATAATGAACAGAAAGACTTGAAGGAGAGAGGACAGAGTTAACTTGTTGTCATCTAAAGACTATTGTCCCAGGCAGAGTATACCTGATGCAGAAGCCCTAAGACGGGAGCATGGCTGGCATGTTTTCAGAGCAGCATTGGGGCCGTTATGGTGGGGTGGAGTAAGGGACAGAGTAATAGGAGATGAGAGCAGGGACATAATAGGGAGCCAGATCAGGGTAGAATGTTGTAGTTGAGAAGGACCAAAGCTTTGCCATCTCAAAATCTGCCCTTTGGAATATTAATTTTAAGTTGGTTATTAAGAAACAAAAGACTCAGAGCACTGGCTGGTGTGGCTTGGTGGATTGGGTGCAAGCCTGTGAATCAAATGGACACTGGTTTGATCACCAGTCAGGGCACATGCCTGGGTTGCAGGTCAGGTCCCCACCTGGGAGTGTGTGAGAGGCAACTGATCAATGTGTCTCTTGCACATTGAGGTTTCTCTCTTTGCCCTCTCCTCCTCTCTCTCTCAAAAAATAATACAATTAAAAAAAAAAAAAACCTCAGAAAGAAACTTTGACCCTCCCCACTTACTTGCCTGAAAGAATTGAGATAGAAAAACCTGCTTAAAGGAATGATACATCACGGCTTTGTAATATAAACTTAATGTGGCAGACAGGGAGAAACTTTAGCAAAGCTGGTTTGTTGAATTTCTTTCTGTGTCCCATTGTTTCTGGGTAGGACAGCCAGAATTTGTTTATCATGTTTGCTATTTCTTGTTTTCCTGTAAATTGCCTACTTTTCCTTTGAAATCCCAGACCCTTTTGCCACTTTACTTTGTCCCAAATGGCGTATAAACCTCAACTGCCCAATGCATCTTCGGGTCTCATATTCTTATGGCACCCCCAAATATACATCTATAATACATTTTGGACATTTTCTCCTGTTAACGTCTGCCTCATGTTAACTTGATTATCAGCCCAGCTAGAACTTCAAAGGTGGAAGGAAAATTATTTTCTGTGCCCCCGCAAGGGTATTATAAGGATTTTAACTTACTCTGAATGAAATAGGGATTGATTGGAAGGTTTCTGTGCAGAGAACTGATATGAGCTGACTCACATTTTTAAAGAATCACTGGCTGCTATGTCAAGGCTAGATAAAAGATAATACTTCAAATCCCACCATAAAATTTTCTCTCTGTAGTGCTCTGTATTTGTGAAGCTAGCATATATAACTCTGCTACAGAATCCAATTAATTTTGATTACTCACTTTTTCTCATTTTTTAAAAAGATATCATTTACTTACTTTTAGAGCGAGGAGAAGGGGGGAAGAAAGAGAGGAAGAGAAACATCAGTGTTCGATATCAGTTGCCTCTCGCATGTCCACAACTGGGACCTGGCCTGCAACCCAGGCATGTGCCTGACTGGGAATCCAACCAGCGACCTTTGGTTCACAGGCTGGCGCTCAATACACTGTGCCACACCAGTCACAGTGATTATTCGTTCTTTAATAAAGCTTTATTCTTTTTTAAAAAATACATATTATCTTTGTTTTATTTTTTCCCATTACCATTTATTCCCTTTATAACCCTTCCCACCCGTATTCTTCATTTTTATTAAGTGAAAGGACACTTGAGATTTAAACTCCTAAACAGTTTGTTTTCTTGTACAGCCCACAGAACTTAATTGCCCAGTCTCAATCTGGTACTGGTAAAACAGCTGCCTTTGTGTTGGCCATGCTCAGCCATGTAGAAGCTGCAAACAGATACCCCCAGGTAAGGGCTTGCTGAATTTGGGTTTTCTGCTAATGCATAGCTAGAAGAGAAATGCCATTTGACGGATTAAAAGCCTTGTCTTATATTACTTTTTACATAAACTAGAGCCCCTTAAGTTGGGCACAAACAACATAGCTGATCTAGTAACAACAAAAATCCTGTTCCCTTCTGTGGTTTGCCAGTTCTGGGATACTGCTGATATGCTTGGCTCCTTTACTTACAGGAAAAACCTCCTTCAACTACAACTATTCATTCATTAGAAAGTTGAGAACTTACTGGGAAAGGAAGCTGATTTCCAATTTGAATTTCAGATCCTTACTTGTAGGTTTTGGTACTCCACTGGCCAATAACTGTTTTCAGGTGTTTTAACCTAGCCCGAGTTCTGGCCCCTAAGAATTCTAACTTACGACTTCGCAGTTTAAAGAATCAAACAGTGTACACTTTATATATTATTTCCTCTAGCCTTAGCTGGAAGACTAGCTAAATCCTGATGGTAATTCCCCATTGCAAAAGAGCTATTGTCTTGAATTCTCACTCTGCGCTCTTCCTACCAGTGTCTGTGCCTCTCCCCAACATATGAGCTTGCCCTTCAAACGGGAAAAGTAATTGAGCAGATGGGCAAATTTTACCCTGAACTGAAGCTAGCTTATGCTGTTCGAGGCAATAAATGTGAGTATGAATATGTGATCCCAATTCATTAAGCTAATAACTTTTATGTATTTTGAAATTTTTTATGCAGTAGTTGAAATAATACAGTGAACATGTGTGCTCTCCACCTAGATTTGAAAACAAAATTTTGCCATATGTCCTTTACATGTATAGAGATATTTCTGATGAACCATTTGAAAGTAAATTGCAGACGTTGTGACTTTTTATTCCTAATACTTTAGTATGCATTTCATGATGAGGACTTATTATGAAATTCTTTAGCATACCCACAATACCCTTACCACAACCAAGAAAATTAATAGATTCTCTAATAACTAACACCTAGTCATTTTCATTTTCCCCCAATTATGCACAAAGTGTTTCTTTAGGGTTTTTTTGTTTTTGAACCAAGATTGAGATAGTGTACATGCATTGCATTTGGTTATTGTATCTCCTTAAGTTTCTTTCAATCTGGAAACTCACATTCCCCCGACCATTACATTTGGCTTTTTTTTTAAGTGAGGTCCTTTTTTTTTTTTTTTTTTAAAGATTGTTAGAGAGAGGGGAAGGGAAGGAGATAGGGAAACATAAATGTGTGGTTGCCTCTCACACACCCCCTACTGGGGACCTTCCCTGCAACGCACACATGTGCCCTGACTGGGAATAGAATGAGTGACCTTTGGTTTGCAGGCAGGCACTCAGTCCACTGAGCCACACCAGCCAAGACACATTTGACTTTTTGAACATAACTTTTTGCTTATAAAATGTTCCAAATTCTGAATTAATTTATTGCCTAATTTCTTTTTGTCATTAGAAGAACAAAAATGTTCTAGAATATTCATGGCAATTAACTCTGGGAGCTTTTATTCTTTTTTGTTTTTTGATTTTTTATGTATTGATTTCAGAGAGAGTGGGATAGGGGAAGGGGAGGAAAGAGAGAAATATCAATTTTTTTGTTCCACTTATTTATGCACTCATTTGTTGCTTCTTGTATGTACCCTGACCAGGGATCAAACTTTCAGCCTTTATGTACCTTGCTCTTTTTTCTTTATTCATATTTTCTACTTTTGTTTCACAATGAACTAATGATATTTAAGGAATTAAAATTTTCTTAGAGGTTTTGTTGAGTCCCATGGATCTTTAACACAAACCTGTGACTTTATGACTCGCAGAACTCTGCATACAATGTCCTACCGTGAAGCCAGTTATGAGGAGAAAAGTAAAATAAAACAGTGAAAAATGATAAGACCTTTAAAATATTGCAGTTTGGATTTGAGTTAGAATGACAGAGGATTCTGAATAATTTTTTATGGGGGGCAGAAATTGTTTGTTAACTGAAATAAGAAGCAAGCATTTTGTTAGCTTTCAATTGACTCAACATTCACATTTGGGCAAAATTTTGGCTGTAACTAGAGGGAGCTTGTATATGTCTGGTCAAGGGTACAATCGAAGTACTAAGATTTGAATCAATAAGTACAATCTAAATGAAAATGAAGAACCATATTCTCAATTTCAGACTGTGTAGGGCCAAGACTGTGTCATGACCTGCCAGGCCTAGTCTGGGAAGCACTTTAAGAGAGGTAGATAGTAACTGAAAAACAAAACTTTTCATAAAGAACCCTTCTTACTGACTCTGGCATGGGGCATGTAAAAGCAACTGACTTACTTGATAAAGATGCTGGGAGAGCTGAGGGACAGAGTACACTAGAGTGAGAAGAACTTTGAAAAAGTCTACTTGTGAGGAAATGCAATCATGGTCTAGGAAGAACTACGTTTACAGAGAAATAAAGATAACAGATTCTTGAAAGAGAAGCTAGAATGAAGAAGAGTATCACTGAAGTTTTTTATCTTCTCATTGTTTATACACTTACTGTATCTTTTAAGGTCTGTGTGTGTGTGTGTGTGCCCACTAAATACTGTAATGATATCCTAACCTTTTCTTAAAATATTAATGCAAACATCAAAATAATCAAATTAAAATATGTACGTCATAGGCCCTGACTTGTGTGGCTCAGTGGGTTGAGAATCATCCTGCAAACTCAAAGGTGGCTGGGTCAATTCGTGGTCAGGGCACATGCCTGGGTTGTAGGCCAGGTCCCTGGTGGGAGACATGGGAGAGGCAACCCATCAATGTTTCTCTTTGACATCACTGTTTCTCTCCTTTACCCTACTTTACCCTCCTTTACCCTCTCTCTGAAAATAAATAAAATCTTTAAAAAATTACATCATAGCTTTAGAATTTCTCGAGAACTAGCTTTGCCATGAACATATGCACAAGAAACACCTTGTCTCTACAGTGGAAAGAGGTCAGAAGATCAGTGAACAGATTGTCATTGGCACCCCTGGAACTGTTCTGGACTGGTGCGCCAAGCTCAAGTTCATTGACCCCAAGAAGATAAAGGTGTTTGTTCTGGATGAGGCTGACGTGATGATAGCTACTCAGGGCCATCAGGATCAGAGCATCCGCATCCAAAGGTATGACTCTGGATCTCGGAGGAACTTCTCAGCCTCCTGATCCACAAGTAAAACCTTTTTCTTGATGTCTCCTGTGATATCCAGCTCCTCTTCTGTCTCCTGCTGGGTTCTTTGCTTCAGAACCTTCAGAAGCATATGCTTGATGGGCCTTGTCAGCACTGACCATATTCCCAGCCTGGGTTGAGGGAAAAGACTTAGGGAATCTAATACCGCTTTGTCCCTGCCCCACGTCCACTCCAGCCTCTTCCTCGCATTGCTTCTCCACCGCTGCCACCTTCCTGGGGACGTAGGCCACCCAAGCCTGGGGAGGCCGTGCTTCTGTGGGTTCCAGCGATAAATTCAGGGTCGTGCCAAATACCTGGGCCTTCCCTTGCAGGATGCTGCCCAGGAACTGCCAGATGTTGCTGTTCTCTGCCACCTTCGAAGACTCTGTATGGAAATTTGCCCAGA